>JAYMTN010002587.1:0-10892 GCA_036897425.1 Erodium trifolium | reverse complement strand
GTGGCGCTCGTTGGGCCGGGGGGGGGGGCGGGAGCCGCAACACGGGCCGACGCGGTGTACGTGCTCTAAGAAGGTGCATTAATTATGGACCGTCATACTCAGAGCTGCACTTTCATCTAATTTTGTGTTATCGACAAGGTTCTAAAAATCGTGAGGCCCTAGTCGGGTGATTAAATTTTTTTAAGAACTAACCAAAATTAAATGAGATTAATCGGGAATTAATCGGAGATTAATCGAGTCATCCAACAAAGAAATAGGGCCTTTAGGCACTAGTCGAGTGATTAAAACCTTTTGAGAATTAATCGGGATTAAACGGGGATTAATTTAATTTATCAGGAATTAATCGAATCAGCCAACAAAGAAATGGAATCTAAACCGGACCTGATCGGGCTTCTTAGAACACTGATTATTGGACCATGGCCAAGTAAATATCATGTGTGGCACTTTTGTGATTGGATATTTAAAATGGAAATGGGCTGGCTGGGCCTTATTTGATCGCCCACGAACAAAGTTTCAAATAAGCCCGAAATCGAAACGGCCATGGAGGGTAAAGTTAAACGCTCGCTAGCGATAGCATTTAGGTTGAACCCGCAGCTCCAAACGGCGTCGTGTAATCTGTTTCGTCCTCGCGTTCACGTACTCTATTTGTCGAGCAGCCAGCAGAGGAGAGCAACTGTGAGTGAGCTACGCGTCAGAGAGACGCAGTGTTACACACGAAAACCCTAGGACTCTCTTCAACTCACTCTTCTTCCCTCGCTCAAGCAACAATGCCTCCGAAGGCAGCGAAGTCGAAGGAAGCGCCAGCTGAGCGCCCCATTCTCGGTCGGTTCTCTTCTCACCTCAAGATCGGCATTGTAAGCTACTCTCTCCTTCTTCTCGTTGATCATCCATTTCTGCTTAGATTTTCCAGCTATGGACAGTTTGGATCCCAGGAAAGTGAAGAAGAATGAAATTCGGATTAATTATGTTTCTGTCTGTAAACGGGTCCATTTCCTGTGATCTGTCTCGTTTAAATTGGAACCACCGGTAAAATGTGAAGTTCTTCTGATTTGTTATCTATATTAATAGATTGTTCTAATTTTAATTTAAACAGTCTATTTTGATGTGTACATGTTCTAAGAGTGCCCTTTAAAGTTATACATATAAGCATGCATGGCTATTGAAGTCAGTCCGTTTGAACTGAAATGTATCTGCGAGGTTGAGTGCTTACTTTATATTAAATTAATTGATTTATAATTATAACTTTCTATACTGTTCATTCAGCTGGTTCAGTATTTGATTATCTGAATTAGTTGGTTTCTTTGATTACAAAGTCTAATGATCTGTGATTTGGGTGTCTACCCCTTTTCCAGGTTGGATTGCCTAATGTTGGCAAATCTACTCTTTTCAACACACTGACTAAGATGTCTATACCTGCTGAGAACTTTCCGTTTTGCACCATTGAGCCCAATGAGGCTCGGGTTTTAGTCCCTGACGAGCGGTTTGAATGGCTTGGCACCGTGTTTAAACCAAAGAGTCAGGTATGTGACTAAAAGGTTTTTATATGTCAATGCTATATGCTTTTTCACTTTTTTTTTCTGTTGATTGGATATATTTCTACTTTATTTTTTTATTTTCTTAGATCATTTATTCTGTCTTGGGTTCAGAACATCCATCATTTACCGCAACTGCTGTTGTATTTCATTATCTCTGCATATAATAACTAATTATAATATATTTTCAAAGAAATGCAACTTGGCTTGTACTTTTTAGGGGATGTGTTGATTAGAAGAATTGCAGTTCGTGATTATTTAATTGTAATATATTCAGCTATCTTTGATATGCAGATCTCTGCTTTCTTAGAAATTCACGACATAGCTGGACTGATTAAAGGTGCTCATCAAGGGGAAGGATTGGGAAACAATTTCTTATCTCACATCCGTGCAGTTGATGGCATTTTCCATGTTCTACGTAAGATGCATTATTTTCATTGCAATACATTTTTTTAGTATATGCTATGTATTCTTATCTCACATCCGTGAAGGTTTCCGCATCTGTATTATCATTTTCATTTACTTCAGTTCTACATTGTTAAATAATAAATATAATAAACCATGCATTGTTAATATGCACCCTATTGCATAATTACCTCAACAAAATCAAGCTCTTTAATCTTTATGGTCCATAGTGTATCTAGTTCAGCAAATATGGTTTTGGGTTTCGAGGTTAAATAGCTGTTTGGCTAGAGCAGAGAAAGGTTCTGTGAAATGATAACTGCCTGCAGTTTGTGTCTTGGATGTAATGTACTATGGAGCTGAAAATTTGTTCGTAAGTATTAATGAAAAGCTTCATATATCATGATTTACTAGTTCAGAGAGTGCAATTGTCGCCCTGTTATGGAGTTGGAGAACCATTCTACAAGTGTTGCTTTTATATTCACAGTTCACTTGATTTTTTATTTCTACTTAGTTTACCTGTATGGTTACTGTTTATTTCTTCTTCTTTGAAGTTTCATAAATAGTAACTATTGATATAGGTGCATTCGAGGATCCTGATATTGTACATGTTGATGACACTGTGGACCCTGTGAGGGATCTTGAAGTTATTACTGAGGAATTACGCCTAAAGGTATGTCATAGTCGCTGTCTTTGTTATTCAATTACCACAAAAAGTTTCCAAGTACTTCCAATTCTGTTACATTAGTCAACGGTGGAATGATCTTCCAGTATTTTTCAGTAGACTATTGGTTTTGGTATTCTTTTAAGGAAAACTTGCCTGTCACCAAATTTGTTTATTGGGGGTTTGCTGATTCACTAATAGACTTGTGAAGTTTCATGTTATATATACCAAAACTTAAATACCTCAGTGAAGTGTTCTGAGTAGAAATGCCATCTTTTTTTGTCTATTATTATTCTCTTGTTTGCAGTCTTGACTGCTGAAAGGGATGTTATGATCCTCATTATTATCTTTTTTCCTTATGCTAAAATTTTTCATGGCTTGCAATTACATATGGCACTCCAAGTCTATACAGACAATTTCTTCTGTCAACCATTTCAATATTCTAGGTGCTGTATTGGGATGGCTTCATGTTTCCCTAGTTGTTCGTTAGAAGTTAGAACGTGATTGTCCCATGATTTGAATTTTCCTTGCTGTTAGTGTTATGTTATGGACCACCATCTTCTGGGTGACTGATGACTTCTACATAAAAATAGATGTTGAATGCTTTTGACTTTTGTGCCACTCAACATCAGGATATTGAATTCGTTGAAAGGAAGATTGAGGATCTTGAGAAGAGCATGAAGAGGAGCAACGACAAGCAGTTAAAAATAGAGCATGACTGCTGTCTAAAGGTTTGTCTTTTATTAGCTAATGAAAATGCTTTAATCTAAATTAATGAAAATAGTGCCAAGTTTTAGAACCTTGGTAGTAGTGTTTGTTTCACTAAATGGGTTCAAAATAAATTTGGCATGAGCTAAACTATGTTACTGTTGTTAACCGGTGCTATTACCGACATCTAACTAACGTTTACCTTTGAACCCTGAAAGAACTAGACTTTGTTGTCGTTATTACCCTTTCTGTTACATTTCAACGTTGATCAGCTATAATCAGCAATATTTTCTTCCCACCACTCTATAATTAGTGATTTGGTTCGTAGAAGAGTATGTCTTTAATTTTTGTCTATTAAAATGCCAAGTGAGGTGGTGTTTGGTATCTAATAGTGAAAGAACTAGGTCTCCTTTTATCTTATCTCCTATAGTTTCTTATCAATTCTTCCCACTACTGTATAGAACCAGCAATTTGTAGTATTTCTAGAATAGTATGTGTTAGACTGTCATGTATATACACATGTTAAGTGAGACGGTGCTTGGTATCTATAGGTGAAAGCATGGCTTGAGGATGGTAAGGATATCCGTTTGGGGGACTGGAAAGCTGCTGATGTTGAGATTCTGAACACATTTCAGTTGCTGACAGCCAAGACTGTTGTTTACTTGGTAAGTTTTATATTCTAATATAACTAATGTGACAGTATTTCGCCATAATTGAAGTGTTTTATTAAGCTACCAAAATTGGTGTTTTGTGGTTGAACTGTTTTAGTAAGCTTAAATTCCTTCATGCTGATGCTTACAATGGCTTTCAATTCTGTTTCGTGTGTTCTATAATTGCTGTTTCATTGCACAAATCTTAACCATATCCCATCTTCTTTGTAATGTTTGAACAATTCATTGCTAAACTAGCTTTAATGCCCTAAGTTACTAGAGAATGTGAAAATTCCACAGAAAAAATATAGGGGGAGGATATTATATAGGGTTAATTGTCAAACACTACAGTAAAGTTTTGTCCACAAATGGAACCATGCATAACGCTTTGTCCACTCTTTGTGGGTGCACTGAAGTTTTGTCCACAACTTTTTTAGTCTAAGCGTAACAGGGATGTTCAGAATGATGGTTTGGGCTGTGCTTCCCGGATTCAATAGATTTGTGGGCAGTACATAATGCACCCTCAAAGCGTGGTCAAAACTTCAGTGCACCCACAGAGCGTGGACAAAACTTCAGTGCTCCCACAAAGCATGGACAAATGTTTTCGCATGCTTCCGTTTGTGGACAAAACTTTGCTATAGTTTTTGACAGTTAACCCTATTATATATGAAGATGAACAATCTTGAATATTTTTGTTGAAAAAAAAGGAACTAGGCTTTTATGGTATAGTAAAACTATTGCAACTCTAATACTCATGGAGAGAGCCGATAATGTTCTTCTAATACCAGTTTCTAGATATGATACTGTTCTTTGTTACAAATTACAGTTCCTTTTCCTTAAGAAATATGGCTCCATCTGTGATGATATATTTATGCATACAAATCCGCAGTCCATCCCCCTTCTTCCAGTTTGAAGCATGAGGTTTATGGTTTTGATAATGATGATCTTATGACATATGTTCTTTATCTCCAGGTGAACATGAATGAGAGAGATTACCAGAGAAAAAAGAACAAATTCTTGCCCAAGATTCATGCTTGGTAGGTCCATCTGTGCTCTTTACAATTTACACTATCATTTAAGGCTTTCATGTTTTTTATGCACCAAGGAAAAGATTATTTGGTCTGCATCTTTCGGATTCATCTTTTCAATGAATACCATATCATATTCTGTGTGATATTCGGTTGCTGCTTGCAGTATGTTGGAACTTGGAAGTCTGAACCAAATCCTATTCATTTTCCAGGGTGCAGGAACATGGGGGAGAAACAATTATTCCTTTCAGCGCCAATTTTGAGAAAAACCTGGTTGATATGCCACCAGATGAAGCTGCAAAATATTGTGAGGAGAACAAGATACAAAGGTTAGTTTAAGGACTGCCTTATTTCCAAAATAAGAACATTTGCCAACTAAACTATTGGGGAAAGAAGGAAAGATGTAACAGACATAAGATGCACGTAAGTGCATGGATAATTTTATTGCCACCATTTACAAATTCATTTGTATTCACAACTTCCCTCTTGTTAATTAGGTAATATCAAACTGTATGATTTTGAACACAAAATAATTTTCTGGAACAGTTTGCTAGTCTCACAATGCGATAAAAATTAGCTGTGTATATATGTGTTGACCAAGACTGTTTTTCTTGCAGCGCCCTTCCAAAGATCATTAAGACTGGATTTTCAGCAATTAATTTGATATACTTCTTTACGGCAGGACCTGAGGAGGTACCTATTAGTTCTATATTGTTATTATATATATGTGTTTGTGATTGAGATGATATACTTATTTGTTAGTTCTATCTTGTATTTTCTTCTGCTTGTGATTGTCAAGTTGTCTTCATGATAGAGACTAATTTGGCCTGAATTCAGTTTTATATCTTAATTGCCTGATTCAATTTGATTCGTGGGTCACAAATTTACCTTCTGATTCACAATTCCAATCATGATTTCAAAACCTTGTTTTCATATCATACACATTTAGACACCTGTGTTCTTCCTCATCTGAGTGCTAAATATTTTAACTATAGGTTGTTGAATTTTCAATTTCAATAACTTGCATAAACTTCTGCACGGGACACTGGACAACCCTTGTGATTGATTTGTCAAATGATCAGGTGAAGTGTTGGCAAATTCGACGGCATACAAAGGCTCCTCAAGCTGCTGGGGCTATTCATACTGATTTTGAGAGAGGGTTCATTTGTGCTGAGGTTGTTGCATGTCCTTGGCTTTTGACTTAACTATTGATTTTTTTTTAGCATCATAGACACCTTCAGTATTTACTTTTAACTGGTGAGTATTTAACAGTTACAGAATCCTTTTTTTGATGGTGGTGATATTTAGGTTATGAAATTTGAAGATCTAAAGGAACTTGGTAGTGAGGCTGCTGTTAAGGTGACTGCCTTTTTTGTTATCTGATAATTATCACTGTATCTAGGTTACTGGCGACTTGGCTATGTTTCCAACTTTAACTTTGCATAGAGAACGTATGAAGATGAGGAGGGAAAAACAAGTAGTCATTCTAGATTCTTAACTGCTTAGGTGTTCTAAAAGGATGGTAAAGAACTACACAAATAAGCTGGCTGAAATAATTTACTGCCAAGTTTGTCTGATCTACTATCACTATGAGATGGCTGCCTAAAAATTACAAAATAATCTCCCATGTTGCAACATTACAGAAGCATTTGTGGTTTGAAGCTCAAAAGGTTCATGTTTTTTAAACTGTAAAAATGCATGTCAAACCATCACCTCAGTGCGGCATTGAAACAGAAAACCATTTATAAGTACTTTTTTGTACTTGATACTGGGTTTAAGGTGTAAACTTAAGCAGACCTATATGAACATCACATAGGACTGGCATATGCAGTTTTAGATCAGTAAATCTGTTGATGGCCCTATGACTATACCATATTCTAATCAATCAGTTTTCTGGACAGAGGAATCTAAGCCTTGGGCTCTAAGCCATCAATCTATTTAGTTCCATGGGATGGGAATTGAACTCTGAATCTCACCAATGTCCTTTATTTTGTGCAGGCGGCGGGCAAATATAAACAGGAGGGGAAAACATATGTTGTGCAGGATGGAGACATTATATTCTTCAAGTTCAATGTTTCCGGGGGAGGAAAGAAGTAAGATGCATCAGCCTTACAGTGATGTACAAAACTATTTTGTTGTATCCAAGACAGGTGGCATTCTACTGAGCGTTGACTTTTGTGGCTAAAGCGATAAGATGTATCTTATTTGCAGTTTGTCACAAGTTTTGCATCCATATACGTTACATTTTGGTAGCAACTTTCTGAGAGCTAATGAATTACAGTGTACTATGGTTTGAAAACTCAAAGTAGTAGCAGTCAAGAATCATTTTTGTGCAGTTAATCTCTTCTCTACCATTTGGTTTAATTGGTGAGATGTGATCTATCTGATATGTTTATTCAATTGATGAAAGTTTGTCACTGTGTTTGCTTGAGAATTGAGATTATTTTAGGTGTGTAGTTGGGTTAGATGGAGAAATGACATTGACTTGTAGATGGAAAGCAATTCGTTCAGTGCTGATCTCAAACCTATAATCATGGGGCTTTTGAGCATGTCAATGGGTGTAGACAATCATAAGATCACTGACTTGTTGATGTTAACTTTTTTGTATTTTGTAATGTGATTATTCAGTTAATTCAGTTTAGTAACGGCGGAGTGACTATAATGATCGAGTATTGCCTTACCATATGAACCCCACAACTCACTCACAGTATCATTATGCCTCCAACTACTCTCACCTCTCTTTGTGATGTGCTGTGCTGTGCTGTGTTGTGTGTGTGGGTCATTGGATATGGTCATGGAGCTTGACAAGAGTGAGAGGAGCCAGCTAAAACCCTGGTCTAAAGGGCACTGGTGGACCCCATTCCTACGTGGCTTTGACCTCACACTCTTCTATGCATTCCCATACATTTTTTTAAAAAAAATTGCAGAGAAGGACAACACTATAGTATATCTTAAATGGATTTGATAAATCTATTCAAGTCCACTAGGAAAGCCCCAAAAAACAGATTCTCCCCCTTTTTTTTGGCGCGTAAAGCCCTAATTAGCGTTACCCAAAAACACATTTTCCCGCTGCATTTTGTCACTCCCTCAAAAGAATGAATGAGCAAAGACTAGGGTTTCTTTTGTTTGTGTGCACATCAAAACAAAACAATTTATTTTATGTTTTTAATTTTGTTGGAGGGTACTATTACTATTTGCTCGTACTACCGCACTGTATTCACATGCATAGACAAGGACACAGGTAGAAAGAGACAAAGGCATTTCCTTTTAAGGTTTCGTTGTCATTTTCTCTGCATAAAGATTAGGCCTTTTTAGCTCCCTCTAGTCTTCGGCACTAACTATTCTCTGTTTTTTGGGTTTTTCACTTTTCATAAGCTGAAAGAATTATGGGTCCCCTTCAATTTATTGCATTTTGGTAGTTAGTTGGTGCTGGAATTCTTATTCTCCTACAAGGGTTGGTTTTGCTGCCATAAAGATCGAATCTTTTTTGCAGATTGTTCTTTTTTTTTACTGAGCTTGCATTGCTCACATTCAAGGGTCTTGGTAAGAAAATGCTTCGTTTTCAACTGAAAGTGACTTTATTTGATTGGGTATTCTCAGCAATTTAATGTTTTTGCTCAACTTGTGCAGGCTTGTTCTTTGTTGGAAACAGAAGGACCTTCCTGAAAGCTCCGGTCTCCAGAAATTTGGCGCTTCAAGAGCTCACTGGGAGGTAAGTGCTACTCCAGCTCATGAACACATTTGGTTTGATTTCTTTTTTCTGTTCATTGTTGATTTTTGTGTTTTTTTATTTCTTTTCTGAAGGGGTGATTGTTCATGAATGTGAAGAAAGAGTTGCTGGTTCCATTGTTTTTTTTTGAACTGTAAATGGCTGGAGCTTTGTTGGGTTTTCTTGATTTTGCTTCTTGAAGAGCTGTGAATCTCCATTTTCAGTTGGTATTGGGTATTTCTCTTGTTCTGAATGTCATATCTCATGACATTCTGGAGAAGTGTTGGTTGTTTTGTGATATTGTTGATGTAAGTGGTCTGAAAATTAAGTTGGGTAGTCCAAATTTGTGGATTAGAAGCTTGAACGGTGTTTTGCTCTCTACATTTTACTTAAGAGACAAGGGCATCTGTATTGGCGAACATGAAGCTCTTTGGGTTTTTAGTTGTATCCTTGCTTTATGTTTGTGCAATGGGTCAGCTTCCTTCACAGGACATTCTAGCACTGCTTGAGTTCAAGAAAGGAATTAAGCGTGATCCCACAGGTTATGTTCTCAGTTCATGGAATGATGAGTCCATTGACTTCAATGGGTGCCCTTCTTCTTGGAATGGTATTGTCTGCAATTCTGGTAATGTTGCTGGGGTTGTCCTTGATAATTTGGGTCTTTCAGCTGATGTGGACTTGAGTGTCTTTTCAAACCTCACTATGCTTGTGAAACTTTCCATGTCAAACAATTCCATTACAGGGACTATTCCAGACAACATAGCTAGCTTCAAAAGCCTCGAGTTTCTTGACTTGTCCAATAATCTATTTTCCTCATCTTTACCACCGGGCATTGGTAAACTAGAGACACTGAGGAACCTCTCATTGGCCGGCAACAACTTCTCAGGCTCAATCCCAGACACGATTTCTGGGCTGTCCTCAATCCAATCCTTGGACTTAAGCCACAACTCTTTGTCTGGTCCTCTGCCTACCGCATTAACAAACCTGAATAGCCTGCTATGTCTGAATTTATCTTTGAACGGGTTCACCAAGAGCATCCCTAAAGGTTTTGATATGATCTTAAGCCTTCAAGTTCTTGATTTGCATGGAAACATGCTTGATGGTCACCTAGATGGTGAATTCTTGCTTCTGACTAATGCCAGTTACATTGATTTTAGTGGAAACATGCTTGTGAGTTCTAGTTCTCAGCAGCAGAAATTCTTACCAAGCATTTCTCCCAGTATAAAGTATTTGAATCTTAGCCACAATCAGCTTACTGGGTCACTGGTGGGTGGCGGCGAGCTGCAGATTTTTGACAATGTGAAGGTTTTGGATCTGAGCTATAATCAGCTCTCTGGTGAATTGCCTGGATTCAATTTTATTTATGACCTCCAGGTCCTCAAGCTTAGCAACAACAGATTTTCAGGATCCATTCCTAATGACCTACTGAAAGGAGATTCTTTGGTTTTGAATGAGCTAGATTTGAGTGCCAACAATCTATCAGGTACTCTTGCTATATCAACTTTCTTGCATATAGTACATTTTGCTATAACTACGGATAGTCCTAGCAATAGCATTTTTTTACCATGGCTCTTACAGTTTATTCTTCATTCAGGATCAATAAGTATGATCACATCAACAAATTTGCATACTCTCAATCTTTCCTCCAACGGGCTTACTGGTGAACTTCCTTTGCTGACTGGAAGCTGTGCTGTACTTGATCTGTCTAATAACCTGTTTAAAGGGAATTTGACAAGAATTGAGAAATGGGGGAATCTTCAGTTCCTTGATCTCAGCCAGAATCAATTGACAGGGTTCATTCCAGAGGTGACCCCACAATTCTTGCGTTTGAATCATCTCAACCTGTCTCACAATTCTCTTAGTAGCTCTCTCCCAAGGGTCATCACCCAATATCCAAAGCTTACAGTCCTTGATCTTAGTTCCAATCAATTAGATGGGCCTCTTCTCTCCAATCTTCTGACACTGCCCACATTACAAGAACTCCACCTGCAGAACAATATGATCACAGGTGCGGTAAATCTGTCTGACCCCTCAAATCAGAATAATCTTCTGGTTCTTGATCTTTCTCATAACCATTTTAATGGCTATTTTCCTGATCAATTTGGGTCCTTAGCTGGGCTCCAAGATCTCAATATTGCGGGAAATAATTTCTCTGGTTCTCTGCCTACTTCAATATCTGACATGAGCTTGTTAAAGTCA
>JAYMTN010002586.1:0-10892 GCA_036897425.1 Erodium trifolium | reverse complement strand
CTCCATCCCGACGGAATCCCGCCCATACTTCTCTAATGCCTCAACCTCCAAAATGTCGTTTTCATCCCTACCACCGCTGTTGCCGACTCTGAACTCCCCCTACAACCCTACATGTCTTAACCTTACCTTATCATGTAACTTCGGATCCTTGCAACAACATGCAAGGAATCAATAGTAGAAGGAACCTCCAACCCATCAACCACACAACCCCTTTCCCTCAGCCAACACATCCACAAAACCTCTATCCGACTAGCCTGGAAATGGTTCAGGAAAGACTGAAAAAGGTCTTGGTCACTGATACCAATCATGATGCTTATGATGAAGATGACGAGCTGATAATATTGCAGCCAACATGGTGCCAATGGTGGATGACAATCGTTACAGTTCGCCCTTGCCGACCGCCTCCTTGAGGACAAAAAATTAAGACCTCGAAACATTTGCATTGATATTACCAATACTTAGAAAGTGGAGCACCTGATGGTTCAGCCCCTTTTGGAGAAGGTTTTTGCATTCTATTTCCCTTCTCAAGCTTCTTAGGAGGACATTAGGGCAAAAGAGCCTTGGTCTTTCTACGGCAATTGCATGCTCCTCAACTATCCTTTCGGCATATTCGTATGTCGGTGAGGGTATATGACGTTTCGGTGGAGGCCAAAACCCCACAGATGAGGGCTTTCATAACCTCAACACTTGGACAGGAGGTGGAGGCGGTAGGGCCGGAGGACCCTAACACATCAACCCAACCAAGGGAGTGGTTCCCTTTTCTTAGGCTTCGGCTGGAGATCGACGTTACGAGACCTCTCCAACGCCATCTTAAGCTACAAATAGATGCGAACTCGGACCCCCTGAAGGTCCGACTTGAGTATGAGAACCTCTCGACGTTCTATCAATGTTGTGGCCACCTCGATCACGCCAACTGGGCATGCAACACCACCCTTTCTGAGATGGATCAACTGATGATAAGATATGAGGATTAACTGAGGCCCCCTCGAACACAAATCAGGAAGTGCCCCTTTGTGTGGGACAAAACACTATGGCTCCATTGGCTTCGGTAATACTAACAGGTACCCATATGGGACCTTTTTTATTTCCATCTATTTCAGGTTCCCAGAGTAGGACAGACGTTCACCTGCCCGTGGTGTCTAGTGTGTCGGAGATTAGTACCCCCATGTGGGGTTGGTGTGCCATCAAATCTACAATCATGCCTAAGTTCAAGGAGATCGACGGAGCCCATTAGAGAGGGATGGATAGAGAATGGGGTGGGGGAAAGGATCCAGTTGTATGTCCCTCGACTTGCAGACCACTCCACTTATCATCCCACCTGACCCGAATAATTTATGTCCACCTTTATCCAGGAGGATATGAGAGCTAGGGAAAGAAAGGCTTCGCAGTCCCGCAACCAGCTCTAGTTTGGAGGACTTGCCAACACAAGACCTTCATGAGCCCAAGACAGAAGATGACTTGCTTCCCAGCCAGCAGGGTGCCCAAGCAGGAAATTTAGGACTTCCGACCAGCACATGAAAGGGGCAGGAAGACCACAACTGTGCGGTTTTTTGAAGGTGAAAACAGAAACGGACCCGTTGGGACGCATAGGCCGAAGAAGCACACATTTGATCAGCTGGAAATCGACCCGCCGGAACAAGACCAATCCAACACTGTCCTCGCATCTTCCTCGACGAGAGCTGGTAAACATCCTCTTCGGGAATTATGATACGCGGTAGTGGGGTTGGGGGGTTTGACTTTTTCACCTCCCAACCAGGCTCGGGCCCTATTTGGAAAGGCCATGTTCCTTGGGGTGATCACCTAAGTCCCCACGTGAGCCAAGCCAACCACCACTTCTGGTATTTAGATCCTTGGTTTCGCGTTAGTGTGCGTATCTTTGGTTGCCATCATATTCTACGTTTGTATGTAGAACTGTTTTTTCTTATCCACGTGAGTCTGATCACCTTCTTGATTTCTAAGAGGGGGATACCCTCCATTATCTTAGACTAGGTGGGGGCACCGCGCGATGCGCGGTGCAAGGCGTAAAAATTACATATAATATAGGATTACGTTTAACATAACAACATACAATCGAACAAAAAAATAAGGGCAAATTTCATCTCAGTATCCAAAAAAAAAATCACCTTAGTACCCTAAAAGTCTTATTAAGCACCTCAGTACCCTAAAATTGAAAGTAATTCCAGTTTAATACCCACCGTTAATTTTCCCTTCTCGTTCCAATTATTGTTTGAAACAATCAATTATAGAAACTGTTCACCCTAAAACAAAATTCTTCCAATAAATATCAACCAAAAGAAAACATCAACATCCTATTGTAGACATGTCTAAACACGCATGCATAAGTCATCTGAATCCTTCGGCGATGTGGACATGCCAGCTACGGGAAAAAAAAATCACCACTCCAAGGTATAATATTTTCATAATAGAACTTACAATAAAATAACCCCAACATACCTAAACAAAATAGGCATAGCAAACTATCTAAATACTTCCAACTTCTAATAGTTATTCACACGTCTTGAAAATGCATTTGTTTCCTCTTTTACAGAATTCATCGTTTTCCCCACCATTGCTACAACACCTTGTTTCCCCTTTTGGAGAACTCGTCATTTTCTCCATCAATGGTACACCACCTAGAACATCTGTTGAGTTATTTAGTCAACACTAAGATATAAAAAAACTTAAAAGGAAATAATCAACTTAATCCTTAGCTGGGATTAATAATTAGTCTCATACAAAAAAATCTAAACAGTGTGGATGTACAAAACAATATGCGGAGATTTACAATGATATAACAATATAATATTTTTTATATGTGGATGTAAAATGAAAAGAAAATGATAAACAGTTACCCAGTTAATTAAAAAAAAGAGCTTGAACAAAGCATATATGAACTGTATAATATATAAATAGGTGCTTTTAAAGCATCTTGGAATGATCTATTGGGTGAACAAATGAACTTTAAGACTTTCTACCTGACTGGTTATCAATCAACATATTTTCCCATTCCCCGCTGTGTTCACCTAAATACATGCATCTTGTAGCATACCTTGCTCCAACTGGATTTGCAGTAGCAGGCACAGAACAGCGTGCCTGAAGAGAGGTGACAATTCCAGCTTTTGATATGCTTATACTCTGCTGCACAAATGAAACTTGTACTCACCAAAACATTGTAACAAACACATTATAAATAGGATATTTCGAGAAGAGGAAGGGTCGAGGAAGGTTAAGTAGGAAAAAGTTTGCTGCTACAGAGCTACACCTACCATGTTCAGATATGCTGAGACGATGATAAAATGAATGGTTAAGTGGCATACTGAAGCCAACTCCTCAATCACAATAGCCATGTTGCCATCTTTATCAAATAGTTCATAGGCACAACGGGCATGATGCCCCCATCGATCAAGGGCCTTCCATTGAAGTGCAGTAAACTGCACAATAATGAAGAAAGTGTAGGTTATTAGTAAAAGATTAAGAGCACCATCAATTTTTGCAAATAACTACATCCAAATAAGGGTATGAGCACTAACTGATTCAAGAAAATCAAGGATGTGCGACTCCTTCACTGCATCTGTTGCATTTTTCATCAAGGCCTGACCACATGAGACAAAAGAGACTTCTAAATTCTAGCGAGAAAAATTAAACATTCAGCAAGGAAGTAACTCTTTTTGATATTTACTAATCAAATTGGGCCATTTTTGTTTAGTTCTAATAGTGCAAATTGCTCCTTATTAGCCCATCCGGTGTCAACACTTTGAACAAAGTCTGCCAAAACGCAAAAAAAAAAAAGAATTAGTAAAATAATCTGCGTGAGTAACCAAACAAATGGGATTAAACAGGAGACTATTAGTAAGATGATCAATCCTTAAGTCAGCAGTTATGATTTTTTTAACCTCCGAATAATGATTTATGAATTTTTTTCACTAAAACACTATGCCATCCTTATAGTGATAGGTAAAATATCTTTCAATCAATGTAGGGATACAAATTTTAGAAAAATATTATGACCTGGTTGTAAAACAAATGGGGAATAAAAATGCTAGTTCTTGGGTTAAAATAAAATAGCACAGAGTGAGGGCCAGAATATCTAGTACCTGCACCTGGACTAACATAACTTCAAACAACACAGTCAACTGAACCTTCTCTCTCAACCCTTCTGCCTGCTCCAGGACCTGCAACCAAAACCAAACGTTTAAACCCATATCTATCAGTCAAACAGCCAACACTCTCCATTCATTCTCAGAGTGCTCGAAATTAGATCAAGTTTCACATAGGCAAAACTGGGAACTTTCAATATCTTCTTTTTCTTTGCGTTGGACATCTTAACCATCTGCAACACCATAGCAAGTTTAAATTATATTCACTGCATGGATAATGGGCACCAACCCAACTATAAAATTAACAGTTTAATTTCAGAAATACATGTCACATATAACCCTGAAACAAAACAACAATAGCCTGAGCATTATCGAAGAAATATGAATTCATCAAAATGAAAGCAAAATTGAATAAAACCCACATCAATTCATCAAAGTACCGAACACTCACAAATTCTACGGACCTCATCGATAATATGATCCAAATAGTAAATACCCAAGCACCAAACACCAAAATCTATTAATTACCCATTTTGAACGTAAGTCATCAACCAAAAAGGCATCAGATCGTCAAATACAAAACCAGATTGGGTTCTTAATCTAGAACATGAATCAATGAAAAGGACTAAATGGGCCTTACTCGGATTCCATTCCGACTCTTACCTGATAGCTACTAACAATCTGGAAGCAGCCTACCCATCGGGAATCGACACAATGGTCATTGACATAATTATTGAATTGGCAAGCAGGAAAAAATTACATTCCAAACTAAAAACGCATGAAAAGAGAGCAAGCAGTGGATGGGAGGCCATGAACAATTACTAAAAACACCAAACAAAAAATATTTGTCAAAAAATCTTATGCATCCCCATTCCACAAAAAGGTAGAGCGGAACAAAAAATAAACCCAGACAAGTGATTCATAATGCAAATGTATCAGACCATCTTCCCCAATTTTCAATGGTTTCACATCGCAATATTCAAACTAAATAAACCAAAACTTCATATAAGCCGCAACTAAAATTGCACAAAACAACAGTTTATAAGAAACAAATATTCAAAATTCTAATAGAGAAGATAAGAAAACGGATTAATACCTTTCCACTTTGAGAAGAACCCATATCGCCCAACATGAGCACCAAACCAAGACCACCCCTAGCTGCAAACCTCCTTCCTTACCAAGACTACAACTAAGAATGAATTGCACTTTTAATTTTGCAGCAAGTGTTCAACAATTACAAACAGAAAAACCTATAAAAAAAAATTCTAATAATAGAGCGAGTCATGAAGATCACAAAAGAAGAGAGACGCAACCTGAGAGTGGTCCGAGTATCAATCGGCGACCACTTATTTTGGATCACAAAAGAAGAGAGCCACACTACCTTTTCTTAGTGAAGTTGTGTTATCACATTACCAATCCTCTGACCATCATGCAGGCATGAATCTTACACCACCAGAAAAGCTAAAGACCCACCTTTGCATTTGTTTTTTGGTTGACTCATGCTATTATACTGTAATAGATACTCATTGGCATATTTCATGAAGAAACAAAACTATTCAGTTTCATAGACACTCAATCATGTTATAAAATCCCATTTATAACTATTAAATTCCAGATCATCTGGTCGTGTCTAGATTCAAAATAAAAGAAAGCAATCCACATAGAGAGTTGTATGGTAAATGAACCAATCTGCATTTCTCCATTCAGTGCACAATGAACCAATCAACAAAGCTAATAACATGAATATTTAAAATAAGCTTTAATCAAACTAAAACTCACCCTTTGGTGGCAATCTCAATAATGTTCATGTTCTGCAACTATTGTAGAATATGGCGAGCAAAAACATTCTTCTCAGATAATTTATCCACCACCATTGACAAATGCAACTCTTTCTAGGCACTTATGATTTATCAAACGGCACAACACAAATTTCTCTGCCTAAAAGTGATTTCAAAAGAGAGCATTTACTTACCTGTGCAGAGTGATCTGAGGCCAAATCTAACTCCTTGATCCCGTCTTCCTCATGACAACCACATAGACCACAGAAGCAACAAAAAAATAGATTTTTTTTAAGAACAAACAAAGAAGAAGCAAATGTAAACCTGCGACCAAAGGTTTTTATACAAACAACCAATTAAATATCTCCTAACTTCACACAACTTGTTATTCTGTTGGGGATACAAACTTACAACCAAAGGAATAAACGATAGCCACAGATAAGAGACCCATCATGTGCACAAAACAATTCTTAATTACTCATACATGCTAACTTAATGTATTTAAGCCATTCTAATGTGTTTGACTTGAATATTTAACGAATCAATCTTAGAAATTTACCATGAGTATATGTTAGCAGGAACAACACTGCCATTAGCCATTTAAGAAGACTGCACAAAGTAAAATTAGCATTAGTAAGACTCAGTTAATAATCATATAAGACCTCAAAAAAAAAAAACTCTTGCTTTACCTACTCATCCAAACCATAAAGATTCTGAAAATAAGCACATGTTCTTAATGAGATCAAAGACCCAAAATGTTGAAAACACCACCAACAATCAGAGACTAACGGCTGAAGTTACGCCAATAGTAACCAGCATGCAATTACAGGAAAAAGATACAAAACATATTATAGGACAACACAAATTGCAGGGCAAGGCCGTTCAATTGACGGCACAAAATAGAAACCTGACGGCCGGTGAAAGAGGAAAGAGAGAGACACAACCTGGTGAGGGCCGGAGGACAGAAGCAAAAGAGAAGATCGGGGAGGCCGGTTGAAGGAAGCGCGAAGCATGTGGTTGTGAAGCAAACTTGGAAGCACAAAACATAGGGCTAGACCGACCGTTCGGCTTCACAGTTGATGCCGAGTAATTGCACGCCCATGGAAACGGCGTAAGGATCCGCCTGGACGCAGTATTGCCAGCAATCAAAGAGGTTGTAAATGCGAGTAACGGCCAATGAAGAGGAAACACCATCGCAGAGAAGGGGAGAAGACGAAGCCGATCAGAATGGTTGACCCGAAGAAAACCCTCGATTAAGCCTGGCAACGGTGCAAAACGCAGCGTTTTTGTTTTTTTTGCCAACATGGGAAATGACCTAGCAGCGTTTTTGTTTTTTTAGCCAGCATGGAACTGATTTGGCAGAGAGAGAAAACAAAACAAAGGAGAGAGCATTATTCTATAATATCTGAAATAGTAGCTTGCCACATAAGCGCCATGTTGGCGGTTTCTTAACTTTTATTGTCTTTGGGATTTAATATTCGTTTGGTAGACAAGCACTCTCAAAATAAATTTCTCTCGTCTCGAGCCCTATGCTCTTCGAACCACGCCTGCTCGCGTGACTCCTCCTCCCCTTCCCAAGACGATGGCGTCCATTCCTCGCATCTTTTCCGCTCCCCCATGTCGGAAGGCCTTCCCGGCGATGCTCCCTTGGCCGTCGTCCTCGGAGTCTCTCACTTCCCCGTTCTCAGGGCCTCCCCCATCTTCGTCTAGATGTCCATTGATGACCTCTCGGGCGGGCAGCCCAGAAGAAAATCGGAACCAGAACAAAGCCACCCACACATCCCCCGGGCCGCACCGTCTGCGGCGAGTGTTCACCCTCTCCAATCTTTCAAGGTCGGACCTATGGAGATACATGCAGGGACCTCTAGGTAGGAACATGCAGAACCATTCCGGGAAAAGCCTGTAGAGCCTCTCCGGGAGGACCACGGGGAGACGTCCATGTCTCAGCCGCATGCGAGCATCAGGCTTATGGAGGCTACCACTTGCCAGACAAGGCCGGAGGAAGTGACCTTTGCCCAGCCAACGCAGGCGACCTCTCCTTGTCCTCGATGTGGAGGAACTGATGGAAGGGGACGAGTCACTCTGACTCCCCCTGACCAGGTAAAGGAAATCGTGGCGGGTAGACAGGAAGCGGTGCTGGCGGGCAAACTCCTTCAACCCCTTGAGGTAAGCGTGGAAGAACTATGTGTTTTACTTGCTAGAAATTGGAGATTACAGGGGGTAGAATATAAACCGCTTACATCTGATACGATAGTCATTATGTTCCCGTCTCGATTGAGATTAGAGAAGTTTATAGAGGCGGAGCCATGGTACATCCACGGGAGAACGATTGTGTTTGAGCACTTACCGTCGTGGACCCAACAAAACCTTCTCCGTTTTGACTCGATTAGGTTGGGGGTCTGGGTGTATGATGTTCTATGGGAGGCTAGAATCCCGTCGTTGAGGAAATTCGTGGCATCCAGCCTTGGGACGACTGAGAAGTCAAAGGGGAGGCCGGTAGAGAACCGATCGGAAGACCTAATTTAGTGGTACCCGTATCTTCACCTCCGGCTGGATGTTGATATCTCCGGTCCGTTATAGAGATGCTTGAGTTATGGGGTGGATAGTAGGTTGAGACCTATTATTTTCCGGCTGCAATACGAACACCTCCCTCAATTCTGTCATTATTGTGGGGTTTTGGACCATACTCTCGCGGATTGCACAAGGATTCCACCAAGATTCCGGTACACTGAACTACCCTATGGGGATTGGTTGAGAGCAACACCGCCAAGACCGAGATACTCGGAGAGAAGTCTTCTTCTGCCAAGCAGCAAACCTATGACAATGCTAACAGGTACTGTAATAACCGCTTTCGTTTTTGAAGGTTAATCCGTTGCTAATCGGTTTTGAATCAAAAAAAAAAGTTTTGGCTGGGCTGGGCCTTGGGCCAGACTGGGCCGGATCGGATGGACCGGGCCGAAGTTTTGGGTTCGCGGGTCGTCGCGACCCGTGGGCGAGACCCGGGTGCGCGGGTATTTAACCCAAAACCCGAGCCTCTGAAACCCTAACCCAACTCGTCTCCCTTCTCTCGTCTTCTCCAGCCTCTCCCTCTCTCTCACCGTCGTTCCCTCTTCCTTCACCCTCGCCCCGATCTCCTCCTCTCTCCGTGACCATCGCCCCCACCTCACACCCCTGCGACTGAATCGCGCGACCAAGGCAGCACCGAAGCCCGAGCCGTCTTCTCCCTCAAACCCAAACCCCATCGACGACCAGATCCACCGCTCGAGAAGAAGCCGCAGCTCGTTTTGTGTCTCCCCGTGCATGTTTCGCGCACACCAGTGACGGGGGCGACGAGCTCGCGCATCGACGACCGCCCTTCTCCCTTTCCCCTCCGTGCGCGTCCAGAACCACGAGCGCCGCCATCCGCGTCGAGCTCACCGTCAGATCCACCCCGCCGTGACCAGTCACGCCATCCCAAACATCAGAGACGTACGGATTCGGCGTCGGTCCGTCAGATCTAGGACGAGCGGTACCAATCCGAGGCAAGGGAGCACGCCGCCGCTGCTCCTCCCAGACCTGGGTGCGTACGACACCCGATCGATGGCCGGAGCGCCATGGACTCGCCGGACAGCAAGAGCCCCAGTCCCGCCTACGCTCGGACGGTAATCCGTCTCCGGAAAAACACACCTCCCCATCTGTTTATTCTTCTCCTTCTTTATTGTTTCCTCTGTTGGTTCCCTTCTGCGAAGGACTTGTACAGATCTGTTCGTTTTGTGAAATAAAACTATTCCTGTTTTGAAGATCTGAACCTTAGCTTGATCACGTTTCGAATCGGTTCTTGGGATGTTGAATTAATCGGATTAATTAAGGGTTTTGGACTTAAAACTGGTATGAAAAAGGAACCAGTGTGGTTTAAGAACAGTCTCGGGTTGGATTCGAAAATCTGGAAATGAGAACTGGGAATCGGAAATCATTTGGACAATCTGGACATTTTTTCGGACAAAGGGATAACCCTAATCGGACGTCGAACGGGCTCGGACCGGTTCTTACCTCGCGAATCGTGTCCCGGCGCACTTTGGGAATCGTGTCCCGACGTGCCTTGGGAACCGTTCCCGACATACCTCGGAACACATTCCCGACGTGCTTCGGGGAACGGGACCCGACTCGCTTGTTAAACTTTCTTTAGTAAATTCAACTTTCATTCATATAAAGAGTCAGTACATGCTTGTTAGCCCTAACAGAACAAACACAATAACCCTGTGACTACTATAGCGTCGAGTACGTTGTTAATGATACGCCATTGAGAAGACTGAGACCTGACCACCACATAAGGAAAAACTAAAAACTAAGAAAAAAAACGAACAAACACGACCAAAATAAAAAGTTTTCGGCGAAACACTGTTCAAAGGAGGGCCTGAATACCGCTGGGTCACCTGAGGGCGACGCTCTGCCACGTGCATAAATCCGAACCTGTGTTCCCCTGCAACGAAGGAGAAACAGGGTAAACTCAGGGACTCCTTCCTGTCCCTGAACCCTGCTTCGTTAAAACGTTCGAAAATTATCTCTTGATGTATAATATCTACTATCATTTGATGCGGTTGACATGAACTAATCTCGAATATTAGGAGCCTAATCTAGACTATATGGATTTTTTTTTAAATTTTGTTTAAGGACTTCCATGATTGTTTCGAAACATATCTATAGTTTTTTTTCATTTTGTTCATCGAAAACACTATCTAATTTTGGCATTTTTTTCTTCTCTCATCAAGATCGGTAATCGGTATTTTTTGAAATATCTCTACATACTATAACAAGTTTATGGAGAAGTAATCTCAAAACTCAAATTAATAATGATATAATATTGATAATAGTCTTAAACTTTATAAATAGTAAATTAAATAAGACTCAATTTTTCATATTAGTTAAAACTTGTTTTTTAAAATACATATTAGTTAAAACTAAACATTATAAATAGGGTTATTTTCACCTCAATACCCTAACTATTGGGTTAGCGCCACCTCAAAATCCTACTTATTTT
>JAYMTN010002585.1:0-10894 GCA_036897425.1 Erodium trifolium | reverse complement strand
TAGGAGGATAAATCGGGTCGGCAGAGGCCATTTTAGCGCCTAGGCGGGGCCTAGGGGCCTCCAGGCGGGGATTTTTACAACATTGCCTCCAAGTTCCATTGAGAATAGTTCATCGCGTGGTTCAAGTTCTGGATCGTGATCTTCACGCTCCAATACTCTCTGTAGCTCTCCTTCACGTGCCAGTGGACACGTATCGGGCACAGGTGACTTGAGCACGTGACCACAGGTTCCGGTTCTGCGTTCTTGTCACGTGGGAGCTGCAGCACCTGTGGAGTCTCGCCGGTCCTGAAGTTCCAACAAAGCAAGGTCAAAATAGTCATTCTACTTGCATGTTGTAACTTTCTTCTAAACTATTTGTTCCAAAAAATAAGTATTTCTACGTCCTTTAATTTTTTTTCCTCCTTATGTCCAAAAATAAAATATTACCACAAACAAAAATTCTGGATTTTTTGTATTTACTTATTGTTTTTCTATAATTAAAATTTCAAGGGTAATATTTTGAAACAAAATTATGCGGTGTAACGAAGAAGTAAGTTGAGGATATGTTTATGCAATTATTGAAGAAGAGGATTACAAATTATTAAAAAAATCTTATGAAGAGTTGGGTCTTACTTTACACATTTCGCGCCAGGGAGGTCCTGGCACCCGCAACTGCAACGAGGGCACGGGACGATGGTACTGCTGTAGAATGCAGTTAAGGAAACGCAACATGTTGGAACAGGCGATGCTCGATGTTGTGTGTACATGCAAGTCACTTTCCATGTTCCTGAAATGAACCCGATAGAAAAAGAATCGATCGTTATGGAGAAGAATAGTTAATTTAAAGAGTATAATGAACTGTTAAACAAAATTCTTGTGCTCGAAATAGACATGTAACCTCAACAATACCACGAGACTGGACACAAGAATCTAAATGCACAAGTACATAGTACACTTGAATTCACATCTTTTAGGGTTATGAACTCACGTCGTTAAATGCAAGTTGTGTATTCAAAGAACAGTGACTAGGGGTTTGATAATTATCAGACCCGTTAACTGTTCACATGAAGGAAATATTTGTGAATTCATCCACACAACTATTCAGGTCGGTTGGGCTATAAACCGTGAATCCACCTGCCCGTTAAAGAAAATTCCTCATCGTTGCCTCCCGTAGGAGTCTAGGTCATGTCTCAATCCCAATGTGGCTGTAAATTTTGTTTAAAACATGTCACTAATACTGGATCAAACTTTTACAACTAAAAGGTCAACCTTGCTAGTTGAGTTAGGTGTGGCCTTACCCGTTATAAGTAGCTTATTATTTTTGTATTTAGTTGATGTGGGTCCATACTTTAACACCCCCTCACGTGTAGGACTGAACATCTGCATATGACCGGAGACCATAGGGTGGAGGTGACAAACGATCGTGGGTCGAACCAACTCTGATACCATATAAATTTTGGTTTAAAACGAGCCACTAATATCGGGTCGGACTTTCTCAAAACTAAAAGGTCAATCTTATTAGTTGGGTGTGACCTTACCCTTTATAAGTAGCTTATTATTTTAACATTTGATCGATGTGAGTTCATATTTCAACACGATCATCCTCACAAACCAGTTACAGATTCTGGCCTTGATAAGCTATCCCATAACTAACTAGCTAAGCAGACACAAGCCCCTCCCCAAATGGATTCCTCCTTTTACTCCACAACTTACACAATTTTGTTAGGTTGAGACATCTGGGTGATCCGTGGATCGTGTGATCTAAACCCGCCATCTCTGGATCTTAATTAAAAACATGACGCCTACATATTTGGAGCATGGTTTTTACCAGGTCTAGCTCAGTTGGTCAGACGAGACAATACTTTTGTTTGGCTGAAGCGAGACAAGACATACAAGTGATCCGTGGATCCGCCACCCGCTCAATCTAGTACGAGTCTGACCTATATGGATCCGCACGATCCATTTCAAACCCGACGGATATCACCCGATCGGATCTTGGGCCCTTGCGGGCCCCCACAGCCTCAACAAAACATAACGGTGCACTCCAATACAAATCTTTCAATCAGCACTCAGAACCTGAA
Organism: Erodium trifolium; assembly: GCA_036897425.1. Lineage (NCBI taxonomy): Eukaryota > Viridiplantae > Streptophyta > Magnoliopsida > Geraniales > Geraniaceae > Erodium > Erodium trifolium. The sequence continues at coordinate 8,834 of JAYMTN010002585.1, read as the reverse complement.
TCAACAAATAAGTAACACATTCAAATATCTACACAAAAACTTACTAAGAGCTTGAGTCCACCGGCGACCTCCGTCCTCAGCAAACATAGTCGGCGGATTCACAGCCAAAGCCTCTCCACAACTATAACCAACAAGTCCGACACCGAACTTTCTCGCCGGAACAGACATTTCCGAAATTGACTTGTTCCCGATCCCGACACTCAATTGAAACGACGAAGCGATCCTAGAAGGATCTTGTGTCATAGAAGACAGAGTACCGGCCCGACAACAATTGGAGGCCTGCCTGTTGTAAGGGGCTCCGGGCAAGAGGTCTACGATCTCCGGTTTCGGCTCGCAGCAATGAGGGAGCTGAGAGTGGAACTTGGAGCAGTTCCCTCGCATTGTGGCCTCTGCTCCCTGCATTTGCCAGATCACCTCGCCGTCCGGCCACTCCCAGGTCAGTTTCCAACCCGGCGACTCTACGTGCCGGTACAGTTGGTAGTTGAAGATTGATACCTTTGCCTGAAAATTACCAAACAATGGTGAGAGACAACGTTGAAGATTGTAATCAATGTAGAAATGGATCATTTTTGGAATAGCCCGGTACTATATTTCGTTTAAGCGTCCTAATTGTATTCGACCTTTTGCTCAAACACTTAAACGTGATCTTTGAAAAGTTTGTAGAACCTAGCGTAAAGGTGACGAAATATGTATGACTTCAGGGATCCGTTTGTTTGAGTACCCCGACTTTGGAAATACACTCGTTAATACATAAGTTTTTGATAGTTTATGCAATAAAATGTCGATCGTGGTTAGGACGTGTAAATGAGTTAAATGTGAGGGTTAGGAAATAACGTTAGCCCTCACCTTTACACCAGTTGTACAAATTTTTGAAAGATCACAGTTAAAAAATAGAACGAAAGGTCAAACACAGTTTGGACTTAAAAATAAAGTATATTATAATGTTTAGTTCCCGGGTTATCCCTCCATTTTTGCAACTTGTAGTCATTCTTTGATAATTACAAAATAGTGTAATGAAATTCTTTTGAAAATAATAATTTAAAAAAAATCAAATTGTCATCTCTTAACTTTTGGGATAATTTCATCTCACTATCGTAAAAGTTTTGGATTCCATTTCAAATACTATAAACTTTATTTTTTCGTCTCTTTACCTTGGAGTTTTGTTTGTCTCAATTTAGTGCTCAGCGTTAACTTTCCGTTCATTTTTTGGACGAAAAATCGTCATGTGTCTGACACATGACCCAAATATTTTATATAAATATCGAAATTTCCCCTCAAATCATTCTCAAATCCTTCTAACTTAGTCTATTGAATCAAACATAAACTCGTAGGAGGAAGGATTTGAGAATGATTTGAGGATAATTTTGATATTTCTTCGGAAATATTTGGGTCATGTGCCGGATACATGACAATTTTTCGTCAAAAAACAAATGAAAAATTAATGATAGGTATTAAATTGAAACAAATAAAACTCAAAAATAACAAGACGAAGAAAAATAAAGGATAATAAAAGTGGAATAGAAACTTTCAGATAATGAGATGAAATTATCATTTAAACAATTCTGATTGAAAACACCGAACAACCGATACTCATACTCTAATAAGCAAATGGATATCAGAAATATATATTATATAATAAAATAAATAATGTATTAAAAGCTAAAGATTTGATACCTCTCATGGTGTACGTACATACACGTGTGTCCATCAAGACGGGATCACCATCTAATATATATTTAAATAAATGTATATATAATCAAATAAACAAAATCTCATTTGGAGAAGCAAAAGATTTGATACCTCTCTTTTGTGTAAGAATCTACATCTATGTCCATCATTTAATATTCTATTTTATTAAATTTTGCAATCACTAATAAAAACCGAAACTTTGATAAACGAGAGTCATATTTAGAGCATCTCTAATACTAGTTTGTTGGTGCCGACTATTAGATTAAAAAATAATATTCCAGCCATTTCTGAACCAACAATCAACATGAACAGTCAGCAACCTCCAATGCTAACTTGTTCGTGTTGACTGTTCGTGCCATTTTCTTCACAATGTTCCAACCGTCCGCGGTTTGTGTCGATGGTGAATTTACCACCAGACCTCACCGCCAGCAACAAAACGTTGGTATTTTCTCCCCGCCAACGACGAAAGGCGGCTTTACCACCAGCATTGGAGATGCTCTTAGAACAACTACAGTAATGAGGTTCACACGAAGGGTTCAGATTCATTATAGTGAATTTGAACTCCTTGCAGAACTTGTTTTCCATAGTCTAGGGTTTATAATTTGGGTTTATAGCGCTGACTGGATGTTTGATTTTTGCTCATTTTCTCGATTTAAAGTAAAAATCAATGTTTCTTTTGTGATCAAAGACATTAAATAATTATTTTAAAACAATATCAACCTAATTATTATAAATTTGTAAATTTTGGACAACGTTTGCATAAATTTAGGTTTATTAGAAGCCACGTGGCGCCTTTTGATTGGTTGTCAACGACTCGCGAGTCGCAGTTCACGTTTGTGAACCACGAGTCACGATTTAGTGAATTGTGAACCGCGAGTCGCACGCTAGCCGTACCCACAGCAGGCGCGACTCGTGGTTCGCGATTCACTAAACCGCGAACCTTTAATCGCGTAGTGAATCACAACGTTGTAGGTACTCAGTTTTCGATAAACCGTGATTTTATATTTATTTTTGCACTATTTATGATTGAGCAGCCCTACATATATCATTATACATAAAGGATTTACTATTTTTGATATAGTTACTTATTTTGACCATAGTTAATGAAAGGATTTACTATATCTGATATGGTTACTTATTTTGACCATAATTAATGAAAAAATAAAACTTGCCAAAAAATATAAAAAAAGACAAGAGACAGTTTAAAAAGAGAAAAGAAAAGAAAAACGTTTAAATCCGCAAAAAAAGGAAAAGAAAATCAACTTTTTGACCTTACAAAGAAAAAAATTGAGAATATAAATGTCGAAACATTACTGTCTGTTCTTATCTCCTCAGATTCTCTCTACCATCACTCTCGCACGCACTACAGTCTACAGAGGTACTCTCACTGTCCCCTATCATTTTCTCGGCCGATTTTCTCTCATTTTCCCGCTAGCCAAACAGCCCCAAAGCACATTCCAATGGTTCTCAATATTCAAATCAACAAAGCATCTTTCACTTTTGTTCTGCCTCATTTGTTTACCATTCGTTAAATTATTTCGCACGTAGAGAATATTATAAAATAGTGAATCAATCTGTCGTATTGTATCACATGGATCCTCAGTGAGCTACAGCGAATCGCTCGTGGGGTTGGTGTGATATCTGTGATCTGTTCTCGATATCTTCACCTTTTTTGTCTGATTTCTTTGCATTTTTGAATTTGTTTATTTAATTATTATTATCCTCTTCGAGTATATACTTGATTGCTTGCACACACTCTGGTCACTGAACTTGTCCATGGCATTGGGTCTGTAGAGTGGTTTCTACTTTGCGGTTCAGATCTAGGTGTTTCTGGACCTGTTGCATCTGCTCTAGGTAGTGACCCAATCCTTATCTCCTGAATTTGTTTGTGTGGAGTTGTTTTGGGTGTGTTTTGTTTTTTGGTACTTGTTGGTATTGATTTTCCACGATTTTTGAGGGAAATGTCTGTTTGGTTACTGTGAAAATGAAGTACATGGTGGGAATTTTATTGGGACTGTCATGGTTCTTGTTTTGTGGACACAGTTTCTGTATCTAAGACTGTATTTCTCTTTTCAAGGGTTTTGTGTGTTGTCTATGACTCTATTGGGAGTGTTGTTATGTTAGATTTGTTCTGCTACAGAATGTGATTGTGGGTCCTGAGGAACTAGAAGGGAGAAGATAGTTTGGAGCAGTTTGATTTAGGGTTTTGGTATCTCTGATTGTTTTTGTTACACTTTCACAGTTTTTGAGGCCTCTGGTTTTTTGGATAGTGGAAATGAAAGCACCAATGGGACTATCTTGGGCTTGGGAGGTTCTTGGCTTCTTGTAGTCACATTTTGTCTGGAACTGTTTTCAGTGCTTACTATTATGTGGTTAATTAGAAGTCAGATCAGATCAGAACAGAGAGGCAAGAGCTGCTTAATTTTGTGTTTTTGATGCCAGTGTTTGTGTTAATTTTCATAGTTCCCTAGGAAAATGTCTGTTGGGTTTCTATTGAAATGGAAGTATTTTTTGGACTGTTATGGCTCTTGATCTGTGGCCACTTATTAGCTTCTTAGGTCTATAAAGTCTATTTGAAATGGAAGTGTTTTTGGACTGTTATGGTTCTTGATCTGTGGCCACTCCATCTGGAACTATATATGTGTACTTAGGTCTACTTTTTTGGGTAGTCTTTGCCTCTGGTAAGTGTTCTTTTGCTAGACTAGTTATGTTCTTGTTGATGATTGTGGGTTTAAGATAGTAGAATGGTAAACAAGTAGATGGGGCTATGATATTTCTGTTTTTTGGAACTTTTGGCTGTTGGTGTTTCATTTTCATTGTTTCTGAGCTTTTTGGTAACTTCTGAGAAATTATTAAGGAAAGAGAGAAATTTCGGAACCTCTGGTGAGAAATGTACCTTTTCTTTTGAACTGCATATTCCCAGAAACCATACAGGGCCTTGGTTCTAGGGTGATATGGGAGTACTAGATCTGGATCTGTGATTGTCTTGTTACTTTTTGCTCTCCTATCTGCTTTTGTTTTCTATGCTTGTTTGATGAACTAGAAGTGCTACTTTTACTTTTGATAGTAAGAAAAATACTCTCAATTTGACTGCAAAAAAGATGAAAAGGTACTAATGACTTTCTTCTTTTATGATCCTTTCTGTTAAAAGTCTTTCCTCTTTAACTGGCTTATGAATATTGGATGAATAACATCTTTGAATTTGCTAATTTGGCATGCAATGTCCAACTTCTGCAAAAACTACTATTCTCTTTTCCTTTTGGAGAAAACAACGAATCTAACGTCAAAATTCTAGATTTTCAATCCAATTTTATGCAGTTTATTTTATTTTCATCTATTTCTGAAATGTATTTTTGGGTCTAGTCATTATTTGAGTCTAGGCATTATTGATTCACAGTGAACTCAATATTATGACATTCTTGAGGTCATGCCAGAAGTTTGGTAGCATTATTGATTCACAGTGGACTCAATATTATGACATTCTTGAGCTAAAGTTTTTTTTTATCTGCCCAACTTAAAGAATTGCGCATTCTATTTTTTTCCCCTTATTTTTGCTTTGGACCTTTGGAGTTCACTTCTTACCTACTGGGTCCTTCCATTGATGTTGTTGGAGTCTATTTAATGAAATGAAAATATTCGTTCACCATGCAACTGACACTAGGAATCATCTGCACATAAAATGGGTTCCAGTCGAAAGAAAGAAGGTTGAAAGTTTGTTATCATATTTTGAGATCATATCTTAACTTCAAATTGATTAATCTGTTTGCTTATGACATTTTTTAAAGTTCACAGTTGATTCTTTAAATAGTGTTTTCTTGTTGGAAAACCTTATAAACAATAGGAACTTAGAAATTACATGGCCTTGTTGAATACTAAAGTGATACCCTTACCTGCATTTCCCCTATTATATCTTAATATAATTACAGAATGTTTTGACAATGCTTATACACTTCATATCTGTATTCGAAGTTAAATTTTGCACTCTTCATGCCTCTACAGAACTGTGAAACTAATATAAGATCTATCTAATTTCTGTCTGTTTTATTTTCATTGAAAGGTGTTTTCTGGTTCCACAATGTCGGACCTTCAAACCCCCCTCCAGGCACGCCCAAAGAGGAAGAAGGTCTGGGTTGACTATTTCGTCAATTTTCGCTGGATTATTGTTATTTTCGTGGTCCTTCCAATCTCTTTCACGCTTTATTTCCTCACCTACCTTGGGGACGTTTGGTCCGAGATGAAGTCCTACAAGCAACGCCAAAAGGAACATGATGAAAATGTCAAAAAGGTTGTAAAGCGCCTTAAACAAAGGAATGCCAAAAAGGATGGTCTTGTCTGCACAGCCCGTAAACCCTGGATTGCCGTTGGAATGCGGAATGTGGACTATAAGCGTGCTCGACATTTTGAGGTCGATTTATCAGCTTTCCGGAACATTCTTGAAATCAACAAGGAGAGAATGATTGCAAGAGTCGAACCCCTGGTCAACATGGGGCAGATTACCAGGGCCTCAGTTCCAATGAATCTTGCCCTTGCTGTGGTAGCTGAGCTTGATGATCTTACTGTAGGAGGCCTTATCAATGGGTATGGTATTGAAGGGAGCTCTCACATCTATGGCCTGTTCTCTGATACTGTTGTGGCATACGAGATTGTTTTGGCCGGTGGCCAAGTTGTTAGAGCTACAAAGGATAACGAGTATTCAGATCTTTTCTACGCCATCCCATGGTCTCAGGGAACACTGGGCCTTCTTGTCTCTGCAGAGATCAAGCTTATTCCCATTAAAGAGTATATGAAGCTTACATACAAACCCGTAAAGGGTAATCTTCAGGATCTTGCACAGGCATATGTTGATTCCTTTGCTCCCAGAGATGGTGATCAAGACAATCCTGAAAAAGTTCCAGATTTTGTGGAAACCATGGTTTATAACTCAAAAGAAGGTGTGTGCATGACAGGGAGGTATGCATCAAAAGAAGAAGCCAAGAAGAAAGGGAATGTGATTAACAACGTCGGGTGGTGGTTCAAGCCCTGGTTTTACCAGCATGCACAGACAGCTCTAAAGAAAGGGGAATTTGTAGAGTACATCCCAACCAGAGAGTATTACCACAGGCACACTAGATGTTTGTACTGGGAGGGAAAGCTTATTCTTCCATTTGGGGACCAGTTTTGGTTTAGGTTTCTGTTTGGCTGGCTGATGCCACCCAAGGTTTCCTTGCTGAAAGCTACACAAGGTGAAGCCATCAGAAACTATTATCATGAGATGCATGTCATTCAGGACATGCTTGTTCCTCTTTACAAGGTCGGGGATGCCCTAGAATGGGTCGACCGTGAGATGGAGGTACCCCATATACTATCACTACCGTCTTATCATTTTGCAGTGTTTTATAATCTTTATTTATGTTGTTCGTTTTTCTGTCCTTTATCATGTTACTGTTTATCCCATAGAGTTGAAGGAAAACAAAGAAAGAGAATCTTGGCATTATCGTTTACATGACAGGACAGGTCAATTTGCAATGTTTTAATGGATAATCTCACTTAGCTATCCCTAAGCATGCACATTTCTCAACTATTTACCGTAAGTTTAAAAAGCTTTTGCAACCCCTTAAGTTTTTTTAATCTCACTTTACCCCAAATCCGTCAACTTATGAGTGTGAAATGACAAATATCTTCATGTAAAAAATTAAGCATAAGTGTATTTTTGTCATCTCATCCCGAAACTTAACGGAATTGGGGTAAAGTGAGACTAAAAAATCGGAAGTGTTGTCGTGTTGTCAAAAACTTTATAACAGTACTGCATATGCACATTAAAAATTGCAAGTGTTGTCAAAAACTTTAGTTATTCCTATGTGTCAAGTGAGCTTAAAAGTAGTTATCTGATAATTGTGCGTACTCCTATGTTTTAATGTGCATATGCAGTACTGTTATAGAAGTAGAATATAATAAACTTATGAGCTCCAAGTTTTGAGGGAAGTTTCATTCTCAGGGACAAGCTTGAATTTGATAGTTCTTACTAAAGTCTATATCACGGACCTAAAATGATTCCAAGTTGGATCGAATGACCTGGTTCATAACCATATTCATGTTCACCTCACTTTTGTAGGTATACCCTCTTTGGCTCTGCCCTCACAGGCTGTACAAGCTTCCCGTCAAAACCATGGTGTATCCAGAACCGGGCTTTGAGCTAATGCGCAGGCAAGGAGACACTGAGTATGCACAGATGTACACAGATGTAGGAGTTTACTATGCTCCAGGGCCAGTGTTGAGAGGCGAGGTGTTCGATGGCGCAGGGGCAGTTCGTAAAATGGAGAGCTGGTTGATTGAGAACCACGGGTTCCAGCCACAGTACGCGGTCTCGGAGCTGAACGAGAAGAGTTTCTGGAGGATGTTTGATGCTGGGCTGTATGAGGAGTGCAGGAAGAAGTACAATGCTGTGGGGACCTTCATGAGCGTGTACTACAAGTGCAAGAAAGGGAAGAAGACGGAGAAGGAGGTCCAGGAAGCCGAGCAGGCCCACCTTGAGACCGCTTATGCTGAAGCCGATTAGCGGCTTACTGAACTTAGATTTGCCCGGCTTGCTTAACTATGATGATTGATGATATTGCTTGTTTTAGCGGACGTGGACTTAGAATAGGCTATGTTTCAGAACTTTATAGACTTGATATGGTTCGGTTTGTCCAGTTTCTGTTATGATCTTTGGCATTGACCCACTGTAGTTTTACTCCAGTTTAGTGCTTTGGGCATGGAATTCAGCTGTTGTTGACCCACTTCTAGCTTTTGCCTCGTGAGGAGTATAAATCTGCTTATATGTTTGCCTCATCTGTGAGGAATATAAATCTGCTTATATTGTGGGATTTGTTCGCTTTTCACAAACTCGAGATTAGTTGTAGATGTTAGGTGCGGAGGTTTGAAAGTGCCAGACCTATGGTACCCCTTTAGGTATACGAAGAGGGCTACACGCCTCATATAGAGGGATAGGTAGACCGTTATCTAAGTTAGCAGTAAAGAATCTCGTTTATGTCTCCCAAAAGGGATAAGCAGACAAAGTCAATCAGCTACTTAAAAACAGCTTTTCCTTCTCAAATCTAGGAAAAGCTGTTTTTAAGCAGCTGATTGGCTTTGTCTGCTCATCCCCTTTGGGAGACATAAACGAGATT
>JAYMTN010002584.1:0-10898 GCA_036897425.1 Erodium trifolium | reverse complement strand
GAGATTTGTTGATCACCCGGCCCGAGAAACTTGAGGCCCACGCAAGAGATTAGATTGGCTCGGACTCTGACTTTGACTCTGCGAATCTGGAACTTTGCTTCCCGAAGGTGAATAACGCAACAAATCTTTACCCTTGGTCGTCTTTTTTGGAGATGGGAACTTCAATCTATCATCTAGACCAAGAGCTTCTTTATAAGCCGAAGGTTGCTTTTTTTACTCTTTCTCAAAAACACTGTCTGGCAGAACATCAAGCTTCTGAGCTTCAATAGGATAGTACTTCCCTTCCATAAACAAATGTCGACAGAAGGATTTGGCATTTGAACTCAATTTTAACAAAAGAAAATTGTGATCTAAATAAATCGAGGTCTCATCTCGCATGGACAAAACATAAGTCCCTATTGAATTTCCAACATCTCTGAAAGTGGACAAGCACCATCCCGAAATCGGGATTCTAGTAATCTTCACCCACGAGAAGCAACCTTCCAAACTCAGCTAATCCTTGGCCCAATCGAACATGATGAAATCGGAAGAGCACCACTTCCAATTTGAATTCAGAATGCCAGAGAGGGCGTCATGATCAGATGAGAGAAACTGGAAGCAACTGTTACCCAAATACCTGAATTGAAGGTCCAATGGAGCTTCGTTATTGATCCGTTCCCGTAGTTCTGCTATAGAAAAATCTTCCTTTGCAACCCCCATCAAGCTCGCTTCAGACCAGGGAGAAAGATAGCTCGACACAATGCCCTTTATTTCTGGAAAATGAGTATGAACTTCTGTCGGCTTAACCGGATCCTTCAAGCTCATAACTTTTGGTCTCCAAACATGCTCCACAGAGTTTCTCCCCAGCCTTTTAGTCAATCTTTCTGGCCAAGGTATGGATAGAAAAATCTTGTGCTTCTCCCATATAACTCCGTTACAAGCCTTCGACAGCAAAGCCGCCTCCTCTTTGGATTGAACCGATGCAAAACCGAAAAACCTTCCACCATAATTTCTTCTCTTGCAAACAAACACCCTGAACACTGGAGTGACTTGTTCCAACCAGGATCTCAGTTTAAATCTATTTGTATCAGGGGGAAGATTGCATATGAAGGCCTTGCACAAATCTTTTGAAATAGCATGTGTGTTAGCCGATACACTTTTCACACTCTCCATACTTCTAATCGATCTCTGGGATTTTCCGATTCTTGCACTCTCCGTGCTTTTAATCGAACTTGGAAATTTCTCAAAGGCCGATACAGATGCGTCCCCTTCTCCCCGAACAACCGAGCTTCTGATCGGCACCTGAGCAGAGTCCTCGAGTTTGCATATTACTGACGATAGCTTAGGAACTCGGTACAACTTTCCCTCAATTAACTTCTCGTGATATTCTGGGGAGCGCTCCATCTCCGAAGGCTTGGAACCCTCAGGATTTACCTTGCGCGCCGAGTTATGGATCCACTAGATTGACTCCTTGAGCAACATACAATAGATTCGCCGTCAATGGTGTCGAATTGTTACTGTTACAGCTCTGGTACCGCTCCGCTGTGACCGGAAAGCTCAATCGAAGTCGGAGCACCTTCGCCGTGGATGGTAATTGAACATAGTACAGTGAGGTGACATAACGTTTTCCCTTTTTATTAAAATCCAAAATCAATTACAAAGGAGTGTGCTAGGGAGATCACTCCCTGGCCACTAAAGAAGAACATACATAGAATATAGTTGTTCGCCGTTCTTTTATCACTATAACCATCATAAATAGTATTGAAACGCCACTAAGGCATGACAGAAAGGTGGGGGATTGGAAAACGAAACTGGAAGTCTTGCTCAAGGTAGTGCCTAAACGCTGCATCTGGGGGGTGAAGCGACCAAACTTGGACTGCATCAATTGCATTGGGAGGATATACGTGAATCAGGGTTCCCTCCTAGGAAAAGTCCTTGAATCTCTGCTCGCTAGTTTTTGACCATGCGAAAACAAAATCAGATAAAATAAAAAAGACTCACTCGATTAGCCAGATCCAGAATCGAGAGAGGGGTCTAGGAGGGTGCGGTGGTGGAGGCCAGGGAGAAGGACGCGACGACGGCTTCAGAAACGAAGAGGGTCGATCAGAAGAGTGAATCTGATACAGGGAGATCGTGAGGCTTCGAGGCGGTGAGGTCGATTGATACCTAGGAGAGCCAGACGACAACCATCGGGTTTGCAGAGGGGGACCGAACAAGGTCAGGAGACGCTTCGTTGGTGGCGGGAGGGGGCCAACATTGCGGTGGTTAGAGGCGTCTCGAAAGGGGGAACCTTAGCAGAAAACCCATTACATGACCCATAAGGGAGATGCAGAGGAGAGGATATATAGAAGAGAGAAGCATGGCATAAGCCATGACAAAGACTATAGCCATAACCATGGCTTTTCTCTTACGGCGGCAGAGAGCTCTAGAGGAGGCTAAATACCCAGTTAAAACAATCAAATAAGAAGCTGTGACATCGTATTAAACTTTTCTCAAAACGAAAAACCCTAGCCACCAAAGGGGAAAACACTAGTCGTCTCATTCTTCCTACGCCGCCGCTGACCACCGCTACCCACCATGGTTGCCTTCGTCGTCGCCTCTAGTGATCTACTTTCATCGGACCATCATCCTTTCAAGCGAAGAAGTTTCCCCTCCGTCAATCAGATGCTACCCTTTTCAGGTGAATATTAGGTACGAATCTCGTCTAGTTCTGTAGTGTGCGTCTCCCATACGGTGGCCATCAGAGGACAAGGATTGAAAAACGATCGGGTGTTTTCTTCCACGACATCCTAGCACAGGGAGGAAGAATGGAGGGTACCACTACAGGATACTCTAGGTTGACGTTCTCTGTTTCAATAAGGACCTTTATGGTTCGTTATTTTGGTTATTAGTTAGGTTTCTTTTGATGTACTGTTTTAGGATTTGGACTTTCGGTCGTTTGTGTTTCCTTATGTTTTGTTCATTTGAAGTGCTGGTAAGAGGATGTCTTGAGTTAGTGTCTGCGATCCAAAGCGGATTGTTTCTACGGGTCCATGAGCGCCGAGTTAGCTACGGCCAACCCGGATAATATTCTGGAACCCAGGGCTTTTACGCTATACTTTGTATGGTTTAATTTTCGCAGTAATGCACTTCTCCAGTTACTCGTTCAAAAAAAATCTAATGTATTAAATTAAATAAAATTATAACCATATACGTTAAGATTTTTTCTTATTTTTCTCCCATAATTTTTATACTATTTACCGTTGCAAAAAAAACTATTAATGCCAAATCTTATTTAAAAAGATAATTCTATCACTGCTTCCATAAAATGATCTTATTCCATATACAAATCTACAGTATATAAAACCAAAAGTCTTACACCAAATAAGAGAAACCAAATTGAGAAGCTACCCCGAATATAATCCATGATGTATTTCCTTAATAGAGTCAAATGTATACAATTTAAACATCAATATTATGCGTGTCAACATCACTAACACTCATACATTTATTTTAATTTTTTAATTTCTGTTCACCTTTATTTCATGTGAGTTTACATTCTAAGATAGTGAGATCAATCTTTTCAGGCCAGGGACACAGCGGTTTTAGGGTTTAAAAACCACCAGTCGCCCACAACCTCTCTTCTCCGATTTCCTACCCTTTCTCAAAACTCCCTCACCCATTCATGCAGATTAAACCTTTGTCTCCAGCATCCGTTTCAAAGCCCTCATCATGGTTCGTGGAAAACCATCGAGTGTCAATCCGGAAAAGAAGAACTCGGCGAAAAATCCATGTCCCGAGCCGGTGTCTCTGGTGTTGGATCCAAACGTCCAGCCACATGCATCAACAGAAATGGCCCCCACCGGTCACCTCTGCCTCTACCGGCGTCGCGGGGAGTAGTGGACCACGTCCCGGTTGCCTTGCCTCCAGAATCGACGCCGTCTCGGCCGATCGTGGCGCCTCCGCCGCGGGGAATACGGGAGTCTGACCCCCTCCCTCTGCCTCCCGAGGAGCCTCTGTCTAACCCATTCGCAGCGATCGCCCTACCACATTCGGCTCTGACTCTCTCAACTACGGCCCCGACCCGGTCGGCACCGGCTACTACTTCTATTACCTGGCCGAGTCTCGTTCTCCCCCCTTCGTCGGCTACGGCACCGGGGACAACGAGAGCGTTAACTACACTGGTGCACGTCCCCAGATCTGATACGACAACTAGGGAATCATCTGTAATGGCGGCCATACGTCCATTGAACCCTTCTGGGCCACGCGCACCGGTACCGAAGGAGATAGACCTGGATGATGAAGATGAGATCATCATAGGCGACCCAAGACATGTATGGACTGAGAAGGCAACTGTTCATGAAGTCACTAGGACGATGGAAGTCCACACTGCTATGAAGGACGAGCAGGAACTAGGAACTGAAGGTGGAGGCACCCCAGCCTCCTGGAGGAAAATGAGGAGGCCCGGCGGGGGTGGGAAGGTCTACCCGGAACCTATACCCACAGACCCGAGACTGTCAGTGCTGGGAGGTCTCGGGAAATCCGCAATTAAAGCACCGTTACCAGTTTTAGGGTTTTATATCCCTCGTTTTAGGATGATTTGGTTAGGACTTTGGAATTATGCCACTTTGTTTGATTTAGGTTGTTTGAGTACTTTCTGTTGGGTAGTTGTTTGGTTTAAGTTGGTTTATTCTCGTTTGCTTTCTTTTGAAGTTGTGTCCTTTCCTCTTGTGTTGAAAAAGCGGATCGAGATCTCTAGTTTTTGTGTGTCTTTGAAGGCTAAGCAGACTGTTTCTACGGGTCAACGACTGCCAGGTACCCTGAGGGGGACCAGGACAATATTCTGGAGTCCAGGACTTCGGTCCTACTTTGTAACCCTACTATTGCTTTAATGCATCTTGATCTCGTTCCTGTTTCAAAAAGAAATATCTTGAAATTACTAAAATTTGGATCATGTAAGTTCAAATATTGATTTATGAGAAATGAATAAAAATTGATTTGAACTTGTATATTTGAATGTTTTAGTTTGTATTTGACCCGAATTTGGAAGCTCAAATCAAGGCAGAATGGTTTCAATGTAACCTGGTCGATCTCTCTGACTTCCACCGATTTTGCACGTCGTCGCCAATGTGTTATTTTGGACAACCGGAGATTGCTCTAGCTATCGAAATTAGTTCTCGATCGCCGACCGATGCCCCCACCTACTTTCTTCATCCATTTCAGGCGAGCAATTAATTTATTGATCGAAATTTTGAGTTAACTTGTTTTGAAAGTATAATAAATTTAAATGGAGCAATAAACTAATTTAAAATTGAGCAGCCGTATAATGTTTCAACAACAAGACAAGAAGACGAGGCATGAAAACGTAGAGCCCACGTGTAAGGCGGATCTCCAACTGGGCGAGCGGTATACAGAGGACAGGAGGGCCCCACCTTTTCCCTTAAATGAACCGATAACAATGCGAAGTGGCTGGATTTCGAGTTCATCAACAAGACGAGACAAGTCCCCAAGCTTTGTGTGGCGACGCCACTGCTCTCTCCGGCGGTTCAACGGTTGCTTTCACCGGAGGTTCTTACGTTGTGGCTGCATTCGATTCGAGATCGGCTTCGCATTTTTCCCAAATCTCTTTCTCACCCCGTTTTGATTTCTACGAGACATCGGTTGCTCTGAAAGATTCACTGCCGCCTCCGATCCGCAATTTCCTCGAACCTCTCGGGGCGCTCTCGCGATTCCCCAAGCTTTTGCCTCATAGGTACATGAATTGTTCTCCGCATTGCTTGTCCTTTTCTGAATCTCTTGCGGATTGAGAACGAATTTTATTTTGGGGGAAATTTATTGCAGATTTTGAGGTCCCGAAACCTGATTCGTACACCCATTTATTTGTTTCATGTGGTTTATTGTAAGAATATTAGCTATGTGAGACATGGATTTAAAAGTTGAATTTTTATCTGGATATTGAGAAACCCATGTATAAGTTAAGGTTTTGGTACTAAATTTCAGTAAGTTAGTAACACGCCATTTGCTCTCTCTTGTTGTGTTTTTGCTGTAGCCTCTAGCTTGGTTCCAACATGATGCCGTTTAAGGCCATAGTTCGCGAGCTTAGGGAGCTGAGAGATGGCATAGGAAGCATATCTAGGAGAGGGTCAGAGGGTAGGCATATGCCTCGCCAAGGGCGATCCCATATCGCCCCTGAACAGGACTTCTCTCACTCCCTGTTGGTTGAGAACCAGAGCCGTTGGGCCAACATGCCCCCGGAATTGCTGCTTGATATAATTCACCGTGTGGAGGGGAGTTCCATTACCTGGCCTGCTAGGAGAGACGTTGTTGCTTGTGCTTCCGTTTGTAGGTCTTGGAGGGAGCTAGCCAAGGAGGTCGTGAAGGCGCCGGAGCAATGTGGATTGTTCACCTTCCCTATTTCACTGAAGCAGGTGAAGTTTCGTGCTTTTGATATTCATTACATCTTGTTTTTGACCTTTTTGTTACTGAATCTATGCTTTATTATTCTTTATCCAATAGCCTGGCCCAAGAGACTCTCCTGTTCAATGCTTCATAAGGAGGGAAAGAGCTTCTTCAACCTACCGCCTGTATCTTGGTCTAAGCCCTGGTATGTTATATTTTGATCACCCAATCTACTGTTGGAAACATAACCAAATTTGTGACTGTGGGACTTCCCTGGAGAAATTAGTCCTATAAAACTGGACACTTTCTGATTGGGATTCGTTTATAAATATGAACTATTACTTTTTCCATTTAATTCTGAAACTCTTTTAATCTATAAAAATGTATTTGGAGTATATCTGGCTGGATCCCTCCTCAACTTTTGGGTCACTAAAATTTTGCAATCTTAATGAATACACACTTCTAATCAAAGAAAGTTATGATAGTTACTCTGAAAACTACTGAGATGCAAATGTTGCAGTTGGGCTGCACAATGCAGCAGTTGTTTAGATGACTGACATTTGCTTTGTTGTTTTGTTTATGTTGCTTTATTACATAAAAAATGTTCAATGGACTTGATGACTTTGCCTTTATTAAACCGAGTATGCTGATTTCTGTCAAATTACAGCACTATCCGGCGACATGAGTAAATTGTTACTGGCGGCAAGAAAGGTCAGAAGAGCAACAAGCACAGAGTTTGTCATTTCTTTCGTTGGAGATGACTTCTCTAAAGTGAGCGATACTTTTGTTGGGAAATTGAGGTATCCTTTGGATGTTGGAATAGTTATCTTTGAACTGCTCTGTTCTTTGCCCTGTGATTAACTGATAGTTTTGACAGATCTAATTTCCTAGGAACCAAGTTTTCCATTTTTGACAACTACGACCCTGCAATACAATCAATGGTTCATCAAAGAATTCGGTCAAAGCAGATATGTCCGAGAGCGCCTGCCGGGAATTGCAACGTGGCGACTGTAATGTATGAGCTCAATGTTCTTCGAACTAGGGGGCCAAGAAGAATGCAGTGCATTTTGAATTCAATACCCATCTCATCAACTGAAGAGGAGGGCACAGCCCCAGCTTCTGTTGATTATAGGAAATGCCTGGATGAACCAGTGTCGGTTTCAGAAGGAAAGACATCGCCTGAATTGAGCTCCATGTCTAGTGTTTCTGAAGCACGTGAATCAGCGCAAGGCTCGAGACAGCCGCTGATTTTGAAAAATAAATCTCCCAGATGGCATGAGCAGTTGCAGTGTTGGTGCTTGAATTTCAGAGGACGTGTCACAGTAGCCTCTGTTAAGAACTTTCAGCTGGTGGCAGCAGCAGTGCCTCATGAAAATATATCAGCAGCAGAACAAGATCAAGTGATACTACAGTTTGGGAAAATTGGTAAAGACATATTCACTATGGATTATCGCCATCCTCTGTCTGCCTTCCAAGCATTTGCAATTTGCCTGAGCAGTTTTGACACAAAACCAGCTTGTGAATGACACGACCATACCCATAACAGGCCAGGGTCCAGTAATAAGTTGGTTGTGTTTGCAGCTTGGGAACTCAACCAGCGTGTCCCAATCATGAGTGGTATTTGCCAGAGAAGTCGGGTGTACAGAGAAGTCAGGGTGTACATATATTTCTTGGGCTTTGCCATCTATTGAGGAGGACATAATAATAATGCCCTTTATGTGGTGAGTGGAAAAGAAATAGGTACAAGAAGTCGAAAGGCAGCAAAACCAGCTGATTATGTGACTTATTCGCTTTCCTTGTTTAGGTCATTGCAGACTTAGGGATGCTTCTGCTAGTCACAGGAAAAAATCTTTGGTCACCTTATTATGTAACTTGATGATATTTAATGCAGTATTTTCTTTGAGTAGCCATAATGCAGCTAGCATCTTTACTCTTGTTATTGATACAACAGGTAAGACTAATCACAAAAGCATCTTACGTACACTATTTTCATTTTGCTCCCAGAAGAAGGAACCATTTGATTGCAATCAATCATTTGGTGTTTTGGATCGGTTGACAGATCCAGTTTTCTTGCATCAGTTAATTTCGGCTGTCTTTGCAGTAGCGTACCCGGTGCACGGTTTTGACTCTTGAAGGACGTTTTTGCTGCCTTTGCTTTCCGTGGAAGGGCGTCTTCATGCCCTTGGTTGGTTGTGATTGCTGCCTTTTCTTTCCGTGGAAGGCGTCTTCATGGCCTTGGTTGGTTGTGTTCTGCAGCATTTGGTTGTTAGAGTTTGTTCCTTTTGGTGTATTGTTATGTGTTTTTCTTTTCTTTTTGGAGAGTTTTGGATGGATCCCCTTGTTTGGATTGCATCTTCATTGGCTTTGTATAGCTTTATTTCAAAGTTCATCATTTATCAAAGAAAAATTGCAATCAATCATAAACATGGAAGTTCTATTTCTCAAAAAACCAAGGGACTAGGAGTTCCAACAACAGCGTGCTTCTAGAATAAACCACTTGGCTATGGAAGAAGCTATAAAAGTGCTCACCTAGATTAGCATGATGGTGAGGATCTCTTTACAGTTTCATCACTTTTTTGAATTA
Source organism: Erodium trifolium (assembly GCA_036897425.1). NCBI lineage: Eukaryota > Viridiplantae > Streptophyta > Magnoliopsida > Geraniales > Geraniaceae > Erodium > Erodium trifolium. The sequence goes on along the minus strand of JAYMTN010002584.1, from coordinate 1,957 downwards.
CAAATTCGATTCCTAGCGAGTGGAGCCTAGATTAAACTAGAATAGGATTTCCCTACAACCAACAAATCTTTTGATTTTTTTTTTTAAAATGTAAACATCATTACTAATTGTTTAAGCCGATGGAACGAGCTCCTTAGGCCGAGATTATAATTTGAGACCCCACCGATGATAGCGCTCTAAGCCATAGAAAAAGAACCTATGTGACATCATAGGTATCAACGGAACATAATTGCCGGACGCAAATAAAGAGACACAAGGAGCTAGAGACCATATTGGACGGTTGTCTTGACATGTTAGGACAATCCAGATTGCCCCTCCACGTGGAAGAGAGCTAGGGGACCCGACCCATGTTGGAGTGAGGTGCCACTTGGTGTCGGCCGACTGTCATCATGTGAGGCTCGAAATCAATTAATGTCGTCGTTGAGGTGGAGGTGATCAGGCCTCGTTATGAGCCGTTCTTCGAACCATCGCAGCCATCCCTATTATTGTCCAGTTGGAGCCTTCCTTGTCTTCTTGCCAAACTTCGAGAGGGCACATGAGGAGTTAGATGTGGACACTAGTCGGCTAATCGGTCATTACCTCATCTCTCATCACCAACCCGATAATACCGGTTTCCTAAAAACTCATACCAACACCGAAAAATCCGTGCAAATCCGACTAGTTGACTGGTTGGTCGGTAACTGGTTTAAACCAACTGGCCTATCAATTCAAAAAACTACAAAGATATACACTTTGGTTTACTTGATTTATTATGCGCTAGAACTACAAGAAATGGAAAAAGAAGTTTACAATAAAATTATAAAGAAAATAATACACTTTACTTCACCTCACTCCATACTTCAAAAACGTACATATGAACAAAATATGAAGTCGATACAAAACTACGTATTGAAACTAAATTTTTGTTTCACTAATTTAATCAAGGGATCAATATGTTTCCTAGCCCCGTTCTTTACCTTAATTTCACGTCCTAACTGTACTTCACTTTTAGTTTCAATTCCTAACTGTGACTTTTCAAAAATTTGTAGATCTTAGCATAAAGGTGATGGTTAAAGTCATTTCCTAACCCTCACATTTATCTCATTTGCACATCCTAACTATGGTTGACATTTATTTTCATAAACTACCAAAAACGTATGCATTTACAAGTGCATTTTAGAGGTTGGGGTACTCATACAAACGCATCCGTAAAGTCAGACGGATTTCGTCATTTTTACGCTAGAATCTATAAATTTTTGAAAAGAAACGATTAGGAATTGAAAAGAGGGGAGGAGCACGATTAGGATGCAGAATTAAGGTAAAGTGCATGGCTAGGAAATACATTTATCCCTTTTCCTTAAAGCAGATTATTGCTCAAATTAGACCTTTAAAACAGGTCAACTAAAAAAATTAATATTAGTGAAAACCTTGATTTGGCCATGATGAAGGCCAAGCAGATTTTACCAACCGGGTAAAATCCACACCAACCGTGTATTTTTTTTTATCGATCTAGGCATTCCATTTACCCAATCGGGATTTCATTAAAGGTAACATAGTAACTTCGTCAAAACGTAATACTCAAATGTGTAGTATGGTGCAATAATATTTTAAAGTACGGTTATTTCATAAATTTTCCCTTGAGCCCACCCTGTTCCTAAATATTATGTCAAAACTGGATTTGAATTTTGGCACATGTACATTCGACTAAAAATATATTATGAATGGTATGGGAAAAATGGTTATTTTCATCTCACTACCCTAACTATGAGTTTTTTTTTTCATCTTGCTACTCTAATTATATTTTGTGGCACCTCGGTACCCTAGATTGCATTTTTTTTCACTTTCATACCCGCCGTCTAATATGTATCCATTTTTGGATAGAAAACGATCATGTGCGAAACACATGACCCTACTTTTTCTAAAAATACCTAAACTACCCTTTACCTCCCTCTCTTACCCACTTCATTTTCATTAATAC
>JAYMTN010002583.1:0-10899 GCA_036897425.1 Erodium trifolium | reverse complement strand
ATCATTCTCCAGCACATTTACAATCAAGTGGTCTCCCTCATATTTAGTATAAATATCATGTAATGTAATCCATCAAAGATAACACAATTCAATATCAATTCATCTCATTTCAGTTCTTCATTTATCAATAATAGTATATTGCCCATGTTCTAGGAGGCCTGGGCAGTATATCTGAAGTTATGATAAATATTGCTTTTCTTTCCCAGATAACTTACCCATGAATGTTAATGCAAAAGGTTCTTTTTCCAAAAAAACAATTCAAAGGGTGTATCATGTATCATGTATGATATGCTTTGATATCAAAAACTGTGATTCATGGTGTGTAGCATGAATTTTCAGTAGACATTGTGTAACGTGTATGCTACATAACTTGGGGGTAGTAATTTGAATTTGTATATATTGTTCGTGATTCAGCTCTTTGCTCTTCAAATGAGGATATGAGGAAGTCAGGGTCTCCATCTGTTATCGTCATAGGAGGTGGAATGTCTGGCGTTGCAGCTGCCAATGCACTCCGCGAGGCTGCATTTCAGGTACATAATCGAATGTTTATTTATGAAAAACTTCATTAGTCAACGAGCAATTTAAGCTTCTTGAAAGCTGAAACCTTTGTTGGTGGAATGCTCATCCAACGTTCATTTCAGTCAAAGCTTAAGTCTTTGTGGTGATTCTGTATGCATGTGAGTGTTCATCTTGCACTGGCCAATATACTTTTCAGATATGCCAAAATACAATCGAAGTTTGTCTTTGTTATGTGATTGATGTACATGCATACTATCAAAATCATACCTGTGCTTAATTCCTGGTTATATTTGTGTTGTTTTGAATTGTTTTCAAGTTTTATTTATGTTTTTTTATCAGGTTGTCCTATTGGAATCAAGGGATAGACTCGGTGGTCGAGTTCACACTGATTACTCATTTGGTTTCCCTGTTGACTTGGGTGCTTCATGGTAAAAAAATGTTATCAAAATAATTCTTCTTGAGCTGAAACTTTTGGATTTTTGTTGTTATTATCGGATGTTGTGCTCACTATCAACACTTCAGGTTGCATGGTGTCTGCAAAGAGAATCCCTTGGCTTCATTAATTGGGAGATTGGGACTTCCTTTATACCGCACCAGTGGTGATAACTCTGTTTTGTATGATCATGATTTGGAAAGGTACTTGATAGCTCTGATGTATGTAACGTCATGATAGACCGTTAGAAAAGTAGTGATTTATAGTTTCTTGGCACAGTTACGCTCTCTATGACACGGATGGAAACCAGGTTCCTCAGGAGTTAGTCACCAAGGTTGGCGAAACATTTGAGACCATTTTACAAGAGGCATGTCTTCTTTCTCTCTACCATTCTGTAATTTTGTCACAAGTGGGACTTATGTTCTGACCTCAATGCCTTCTAATTCGATGCTTTTCGTACTTGAAGCTTTGTGGGTGTATTCTCATTTTCTTTTACTTCCAAACTGCAGACAGTGAAAGTGAGGGGGGAACATAGTGATGACATGTCCATACTACGCGCTATCACAATTGTCTTTGAAAGGCGCCCAGAATTAAGGTTCTTACTCTTACAGCTTCATTCTTCAATAGATTCTGCATTGTTGATTATTTTTTTCATAGTTGATTTGGTCCCCATCTACAGGTTGGATGGAATTGCTCATAAAGTCCTTCAGTGGTACTTATGTAGGATGGAAGGCTGGTTTGCTGCAGATGCTGATACCATTTCACTTAAAGGCTGGGACGAGGTTCGTTTTATCCTTCATAAATTACTGGGATAATTACAAAAAAGTACCATGAGGTATTCACTTTTTGCAAATCATAGCATCTTCTTTGATAATGACAAAAAAGTGCATTGATCTTGTCTTTTTGTTGCATTTTTGTATCATTTTATTTCAAAATGACGATTTTACCCTTACAAATTTAAAGTTAATAAACGAACAGTAAAAAATCTAAAATTTTCATCTCCCTTAATTTTCTTCCTCTTTGTCTGTACAATGAGGATGTAAATTATGTAAGATGAAAATTCTGTTTTTTTTTTGTCTTTTACTTACAAAATTTTAAGGGTAAAATTTCAAAACAAATTGATACAAAGTGCAACAAAAAGTCAAGTTCAGGGCATTTTTTTGCTATTAATCAAAGATGGTTATGATTTGCAAAAGGTGAATACCTCAAGGTACTTTTTTTTTTTTTTACAATTATCCCTAACTATATATGCTGTATAATCTCTACGAACCATGCTGGGTTATGTTCGTATCATAGACATTTTATTGACTGTCCGTGGACTCATCTTTTCTGGTGCATACAGGAAGAGCTTCTACCTGGAGGTCACGGGCTTATGGTACGAGGTTACCAACCCGTTATCAATACCCTTGCTAAAGGTCTTGACATCCGATTGGGTCACAGGTACATGAAGTTAAACTCATTTTAGTACTTGTTCAATCCTTATTTCTTGTTTATGCTCTTGATTTTGAACCTGAAGAGCTTATCCTTACCATCTTTGTTCTCCTCAGGGTTACAAAAATCATACGACATATCAGTGGAGTGAAAGTTACGGTAGAAGGTGGAATGACGTTTACAGCAGATGCTGCTATAATTACTGTTCCACTCGGTGTCCTGAAATCCAAAAGAATTGTGTTCGAGCCAAAGCTTCCAGAGTGGAAAGAATCTGCCATTGCTGATCTTGGTGTGGGAACTGAGAACAAGATAGTGCTACACTTTGACAAGGTCTTCTGGCCAAACGTGGAGTTTCTCGGAGTCGTTGCAGAGACCACTTACAGCTGCAGTTACTTCTTGAATCTTCACAAGGCCACGGGCCGTTCTGTCCTTGTCTACATGCCCGCAGGGCAGCTGGCCAGAGACATTGAGAAAATGTCCGTTGAAGAAGCTGCTAACTTTGCATTTACACAACTCAAGAACATGATTCCCTGCGCTTCTGCCCCGGTAAGGATGATAAAAACATGAGTTTTGTGCATTTGTATTTCTCGTGATTCTCTGAACTGTTGTGCTATGTTTGAAACTTGCAGATTCAGTATCTTGTGTCTAGATGGGGAGCGGATAGTAACTCTCTCGGGTCCTATAGCTATGATACAGTAGGCAATCCCCATGATTTGTATGAAAGGCTAAGGATCCCTGTAGATAACCTATTCTTTGCAGGGGAGGCAACCAGTGCAAGCTTTCCCGGGTCGGTGCATGGTGCATATTCTACCGGGATTATGGCTGCTGAAGATTGCAGAATGAGGTGCTTAGAGCGTCATAGAGGTCTAGACTTGTTCCAGCCCGTCATGAGCGAGGAAGCCTCGGTCTCTGTCCCACTCTTGATCTCTCGTATGTAAATGATCCCATATGGTCATGTTATTGTTGTTGTTGCTTTGGTGTAGTGTGTGTGTGAAAAAGACTGCACTGTGTATAAATGAGGAAGTTTATGCAGCCAAGGCAAGGCGCGATAAGATAAATAACCAAAATATTATTGACGAAAATGCCCTTGACAATTAGGGACAACGGTATTTTTGTCATATCCTGGCGAAAAAGACATGTACCGAATAACTATCTGCAATTAACTCTAACAAAAATCAATTACATTCTTTATAGACAATGCTCAGTTCAGTTACATACAAGTTCCAAGGCTGAACAGAATGTCAAGAATTAATCAATACATTGAAAATATATAAGAACTTCGTATCTAAGCTCTGTATGGTTCATTACCCCATATCAGTTCCTAAATAAGTGCACTTAACAGATGGAGCTGAAACTTTCTATGGGATCGGATTCTTCGAGCATGGCTGCAGCCTGGAAACAGTCTGCAGCATCAACCATTCGCCCATCGTTTCTGTGAATCACACCCAAATAATACCAAGCCATTCGGTTTGTAGGCTCTAGCCTCAGTGCGTCTGAAAGTATGCTTTTTGCCACAGGCATTATCTTTGATCCTGACTCTGATAGAAGCGCGCCAATCATGATCTTGCATGGGACATAAGAAGGTTGTATCATAAGAGCGTTGATATTAGAAGATAGAGCTTCCTGGCTTGATCCTTGTCCTTCAAGTATTTTACCTGCCACAATTATGTTGATGATTTAGCATATGAAAAGATACAGAATATCAGTGTTGCACAACTCATAATAAATACAGTTTAAGAACTAAGGTCATAGTGGCACTGAGCATTTCCATCTCTAGAGCAAGAACGGTAAAATTTTCACTTTCATCCTTTGGCAATTCAAGATACAGCTTATGAAATAATAAGATACAAATAGCATCCGAATAAATGCATATAATAGAGTTTGAGTTCTTGCCTTCCATGTGCAGCACCTCAGCAGAGTACTTGTTCAGGTCCCTAACTTTTCCCAAACAGACCTCGGCATCATTGTAATGTGAAAGGCTAGAGTATAAGCTTGCAAGCCCATGCCAAACTTCACTTTCACTAACATTACATTCCTGAATCTGCCATTAAAGATGACATGTTATACATGGACTTGGAACAAATTATCTAAAGAATGAACAGAATCTGACCTGAGAAGAAGATTTGTTGGGCCCAAAAGATTTCTTTTGGCCTTGAACTAAAGCAAGAAGATAACGGTAAGTTTCAATAGCATCCGTGGGCCGTGACTGAGAGACCTTCAGCTTCGCTTTCAGCCTAAGTAACGGTCCTTGATCCCACCTTGCAGTTTCCTCTAAAGCAGCATCAGTGACCACAACAGACTCAGAAAACCTCTGCTGAGCTGACAAAACCAGAGCCAGTAATCTCCAACCTTTCAATAAAGACCCTCCTGTTGCATCAATGAACTTCTTTGCACAGCGCAAAGCAGCATTTAAGTTTCTTTGCTCTGCAAATTGAACTCCCAATTCATATATCAGATCCAAATTGTTGTTTTCTAAAGCCAATGCCCCATCTAATGACTTCAACGCTTCGGCCTGACAACGAGACCTATCAAAGTCAGAGGAGGACGCTTTTGCTTGCTTTCCCAAACAAAGGCCCAGCACATGTAGGCCCACACCCTTCATATGCTCATCTTTTCCTTGAGCATTGTCAACCGCTCTCTGTGCATATCCCACTCCTTCACCAGCAAGCAAGCAATCTTCACTGCAGATCTTCGCAGCCAACAACAATGCAATAAGATCATCTGGTTTTTCATGTTTGTTTAGAGACTTCCTTAACAGATTCAGAGCAACTTTGTTTTTTCCCTCTCCACTGAGACAAAGAGCTAAAGTATTCCAACGGTCAACACGGTGTAAAATCCCAGGCATGATCTCTTCCAGTTGCTTAGCTAAAACAGAAGTTTGACTGCACAGAGAGAGCGCAAAAGTGAGGTGCTCCATTACCGACGGATCCCATGTGCTCTTTCGAAGGCAAACTTTCCTCAAAGCAATCATCAACAATAGAATTGCTTCCTCCAGGTTGTTTTTGGGTACATAAGAACCATCAGCCTTAGCAGCTGAGCTTGGTGGATTAGCCTCCACTCCACTGTATAGTAGCAACACTGCAAGTCCCTTTTGAACTCTTGCAGAGCTGCAACTATCAAGGTTCCATTCACTATGGAGGGCACGTCTATAAGCAGCAACTGCATCACTATATGAACCAGTCTGCCACAAAAGCTCTGGATAGAGCCCTGCAGCATGGTTAACTGTGTCCTGCAATTTAGAATCCACTTCTTCATGTATGCCTTTGCTGAATATTTTTTCCACGGCCTCAATAATTCGCTTACATTCTTTAGCCGCCTCTGCAAAATTACATAAACAAGGTTTATGAAGAAAGAGAATAATGAAAGGTAAGAGGTGAAGCTCCTCTAAACAATCAGATGTTCTCACCAGTTACTTTTCGTCGCTTTTGAAGACACTTGGCTTTTATGTATATGGCTTGAAGAATCAAGCCAGTAGCACGCTGTGAATCAGAACCTTTCTTAGAGGACTGTTTATCAGATTGCAAACGCTGAATAACAGAACTCAAATCAACTCCATCAAGCACACGAAGAGCACTGTCTACTTTGCCTCTTTGATACTCCAATCTTGCAAGTAAAGCTCTAGCTTCCTGTAAATTTACCACAAGCACATACAGATCGTTACATTTGGTAAGATAATTAAAGTACGAAAGCTTAGCCAACTCATAAAGGGAGCACGACTGTAGATAAACCTACCTCAGAATTGATAGACAACCCATCCTTTAATGAAGATTCTGCTGCTTCAACATTCCCTTTATCAAGCTTTGCTTCGATTTCAGCAGCTTTCACACATTTCCCATTTGCACAAAATTGTCGAAAAGTCTCTTCTTCGTCACTGGAACTTGACGATGATCTGTCTCCGTCCATTGTTCCACATAAACCCCCCCTTTCCTTTATTTATCCCTTTTAATGCCTCACGCCTCTGCACATTGATCTCAGCAGTTTACACACATCAAGCAATTATATTTAATGACATGAACAAAACAAAATATTTTTCTAATTGATTAGAGCTTATTAAACATAGTCAATAGCAGATTTTCACACGGAAATATTAATTGAACTTGTCAACTAGCTGCAGGCAACAATGCAAGACTTTTATCAGTGAAATAATGTAAGGGGAATATTAAATTCCATCTTATAGCTATCCTGAAAAATCCAGCTTTTATAACTGACAAGAACTCCTATCATTTCAATTTCTTTCCTTTTCCTATAATTTCTCAGCAATGATGAATTTTTTCAAAATTGATCATTTCCATATAATTTACCTTCCCACATGCATAGGAACAAGCCAATCATCATTTACTTCAAAAAAATAACAATGATTAGAACGAAATGCAGCTACGTTTAGAATAATAGAAAATTCAGAAAACCAAAGGTTTGAACTTGAAAGGTAGCCATGGCAGGGACACGAATTTGAAAATGAGGGTAACGTGAAAACATGAATTTGAATGAAATGTTGATCATCTTCCTCCTGGGGTCAACATTTTCTCGTTGACCAAACAGGGAAGTCAAAATCAAGGGACAAATCTCACCTCTGAATTCGGCTGATAAATGTGAGCCTGAAACCGGTAGAAGCCTGCGGCGATCAATGCAGATTCATCATCATCAGCGACAACGACACCAACAGAAATGCAAACAAAATAGAGCCAAATTAAGGGTTGCGAATTTAGGAGTAGGGAAGGAGAGAAATAGAAAATTGGTTTCGTCTCTCTCAAATGAAAGGAATAAATTGATAAAATAATTATTTTATTTCGAGATACTCGAGAAATATGAAAACTTATATGGTTTATTAATTAAGTTTAGGGATAGCAGAAAAAATTCTTATGTTGAACCCGTTCTCGTATTGTAAATAGGATTAATTGTTAAAATATATATTGAAGTTTTGTCCATAAACGAAAACTTGCGTAAACATTTATGCATGTTTCGTGGGTACATTGAAGTTTTGTTATCGATTTTTTTAGAAAAATTTAATAGGAATGTTCAGAATGAATAGTCTGGACAATTATTCGTGGATTCAATAGATTTGTGGGCAATACATAATGCATTCTAAAGTTATGTGGGCAATTCATAATGCATTCTATAGTTGTGTGGGCAATACTTTGGGGAATTTTTTGACAGTTAACTTGTTACGTTTTTCTAACGGAAATCGGTGGACAAAACTTTAGTGTAGCCTAAAAGAATGGATAAAACTTTAGGTATTTTTTCGTTTGTGGACAATACTTTAGGGTAGTTTTTGACAATTAACCCTATATTGTAAGTATAACTAAAATTGTGCTATATAATCTTATCCTTACCTTCTTCCCAGCAATTGTTTCAGGAACATCACCACTTGCAATTCTTTGAGCAAGCCCTTCAGCAATGGCCGTTTTCCCAACACCAGGTTCTCCAATAAGACAGGGATTATTCTTGCCCCGCCGGCTCAAAATCTGGATTACGCGCTTAATCTGCTCTTGCCTCCCCATAACAGGATCCAGCTTACCCTAAGTCAACATAATAGAGATAAACTCAGTTGAACAAGACTGTTTATCAAATTATAAAGGGAGGAAACCAATAAGGCTGCATAAACAAAGAATTTTAAAATCGGGTGAGGGACTTCATACGTCAACAATCCTCCTCATGTGTAGAGTTGGATTTCTACGCATGGGTCATAGCAAGCAACACATATGCACATGGATCGGAGACCACAGGGGAAGGCGACAAACAGCCATATGTTCAAATATGACCACAAGCCAAATGAACCAGACTATGATATTATAAAGCATTGTAAGATCAGGCATATATAGGACAACCTTAATAGTAGGGTTCGACTTTACCCTTTATATATAGCTCTTTTTCTATATATAAAAAAATTGATGTGGGACTTTATACTACAACAATATACAAAGCACTGTTATCCATCTAAAGATACCGAAAAATACCTCCTCTGCTAATTTTGTTAAATTGGTGGCAAACTCATCTAGTGTCGGCATCTTAGTACCACTGCCAGTAACCTTGACATTACTGTCAAGATTTTCTGTACTGTCTCCTACCATACGAATAACCTGCAAGCATTAGTGGGAATAGAATCTTGTTGAAAATGTAGGAAGTATAAACTATCTGAAAGAATAAGAAGAAAAAAAATGCATGGAATGTAGACTGCTGATGGGGCATGTAAAGGAGACGATAGTTACCTGTATACGAATGTTATTTGAATCAGCTCCTAGATTATCAAGTACACGGCCAGCAATACATTCACTCTCTCGAAGTAGACCCAAAAGCAAGTGTTCGGTGCCAATATAATTATGGCCTGGATCATTCAAGATGTAATCAGTCAAACTTTTCTAAGAAATGAGGTAACATAGCTAGGCAGATATATTGATAGAATCCTGCACAGTTGATAAGGATAAGACTGGAAGGCACAACATTGAACATTCTTCTCAAGATTGTACCCTTCCCATGACCTTTCCATGAAGAGACACTAGTTGCTATTTTTTAACAAAGGAAGGAGATGGGAGGTAACTTGTAGGGAAGCTGTAAACAACACTCAGCACTCTTTGAAATCGTCATACGTACAGTGATCTCCTATCATGTCAACATATTGAAAAGACTGATCCACCACAGATAATTTTAGGTAGATCAATCATGGAAATCAATAAAACGGTAGCCAAAAATAGTCATCTTGATATGAGTAATGAAACACATCAAGAAAATTACCAAGCAGGCGGGCTTCTTCTAAGGAGAGTTCGAATACTCGCTTTGCAAGAGGAGTGAACGGGATTTCTACAGAAACAAACCCTGCACCCCTCCCAGTTATTTGCTCTACTTCCTTCCTAGTATCTTTGAGATTGATTCCCAAGGATTTGAGAACCTTTGCAGCTATGCCAGTGCCTTCACCAATGAGACCCAACAGAATTTGCTCAGTCCCTACATGATTGTGTCCAAGACGTCTAGCTTCCTCCTGGGCAAGCATAACAACTTTAATTGACTTCTCTGTAAATCGCCCAAACATAGCCGTAACTACCACTCGCTTTCTCTGTGAAACTGAACTGCGGGGCAAGGACATTGCAGATGCAACCCTTGAATGGAAGTTGTGTGACACAGAAAAGCCCAAGGGTTGACATTTATTCAAACCCGCAAGGGCTTGCACCCTAAGGAATGGTAACCTTGGATTAGACATCGTTTGAAAATTATTCGCATGGTTCCTCGATACTTGAGATTGGCCATTACTTCTACCATGTGCTAGAATTGTAATGTTAGTTGACTGAAGCGGAGCAGAGACCATGATGCACACAATCAAGAAGTAGCTCTATGACCTGCATAATATAGCCAGTGAGAAAATACCAACTGAACATAATAAAAATAACCATACAGAAATGGGGAAATGGTGTACACTTATCACTCAACCCAAAGCAACAAATGCAAAGGGATAAATCATATTAATGCCGAGAAAAATAATGTCTCTAATGCCGTTGAATTTGATGGCAGTCCAAGCTCAAAGGGTAACAAACTCGAGAAACCCCCTAAGTGCAACAAACTAACATCTCTGCTTTGTATGTGGGACTGATGCAATATGAATATTCTCATACAAAAAAAAAACTATCATCGCCCTCAAAGCTATGTTATTCTCACTCAGCCCAAAGTAACACTCAGCAATATTTGAAATCCTTATCTGGAACCTAGATGGAGTAAGTTATGTTGTTTTCCAATTCCACCAGCAGCAATAACAAGTCTACAATTCATTTCCTACAAAAACTACACCTCACCCTCAAAACCATCCTACAACCAAACTGCGCCTCTTAGTTTAAGCAAATAGTCAAACACTTGGTGGGCGCAGTTCAGAACTTAACAAGTCAATCCCTTGGAGGCTACACGGAGCTCCATTTCCAATACCATGAAGCTACCATTACCCAGAAACAGTGCGCGTTTACCCAATACTCCATAACAGCTAGAGCTCAAAATTTTCAGTACCCATCATCATAGGCTGTTCTTGTTCGATCGTCAACAGATAGAACAATCAGAAATCTAAAACCCCACACTAACCCCCGAAATAAAAATGTTGAAGGAGAACATAGGACAAGGAACAAAACGAAAAGAGAAAAAGAAACCTGATTAGCAGCGATAGAGAGAGCTCCGGTACGGGTTTTGGGGGAGCCGAGGAGATAAGTTAAGAGGTCTCTTCGGAGTTGACGCCGAATCGAGCTGATAGAGAAACCAATTTATGTCTTTTCCTTTTCGCTCTCAAAATCCAAATCCATACCAACATGTTGGCTTTATATATTTAATTTAATTAATATTTTTTGTATTTATATCACACCAACCAAAAATTGAAAAGAAAGTGAAACCCAATAAGTGATATTGTTGGATAAATTTACAAAATACAATAGAAACTCTATACATTAATAGTTATGGGACCATCAAAATTTATTAATTAAAAGAGTTATTAATTAATTTATATATAAATTAATATTTTATTAATTTATAATGAAACACTTAATTATTAA
>JAYMTN010002582.1:0-10905 GCA_036897425.1 Erodium trifolium | reverse complement strand
TATGGCTTGAGAGCTAAAGCCAGCCCAAACTTGGCACTCTTGTCTTTGGACTTGGTGTCGACCTCACCAGAGATCGTGAAGAGTGACTTTGGTCGCCACTCATGCTGGATCAGAGCACTTGTCTTGCCAAAGTTGTTCACCCTCGCCTTCACTGTAGTGAGCGAGTCCAAAGAATGCTGAGTTCCAACAGTGATGGTGTTTGCATTGCTGGAGAAGCTGTGAGTCACCTCAGCTCCAACTGCGGTTTGCGGATTCACTATGTGATAGTAAGATCCATTCAGACTATCACCCTTGTCATTCCTGTTCCATAAATGAGTTCTTAAGACTTTGTTTTAACAAAGAATTGTGAGCAAGATCAAAATTTGGCATGTTATATACTCACATGGTCAAGGAAGCAATCAAATCTGCCTTGGATAAGCTGACTCCAACATTGCATTTGGTGAAGTTTCCAGTTTTGGTGTCAAATGCAACATCAGCACCAACAGCAGCACCGCTGTTTCCAAGTACTCCTGAGAAGTTGACTACTGGGTTTGCTGTCAACCCAACGGTAGTGCTTATACCTGCAAAGTCATGCAGATACTGGAGCTCTACCTGGTACAGGATCAAAACTAACATGAGTGAAAACAGATCCTTCGATGTACAAGACAAAGTAGGAAAAATTATGCAGGGGGTTACTGGAAACTGACCTTGGCAGACCTCTGATCAGGCACTTTGAAGCTAAGGATTGTCTTCAGACCAGGTGCAGGTTCAACAACTGTGATGGTGGTGGTAAGCTACAAAACATACCAACTTTCAGTAAAATGATTCGGTGCAAGGGAGCGATCTATGTTTTTGAACTAAAATTCAGGTCTTGAGATACATCACAGAGAAAATAGGATTATAAAGATCACACATCATCTTGTAATCAAAATGTAGTTTTGTGAATGTTCATTTAACTAGCATCCAAGTCCTGGGAAAGATGTTGCTATTATGATACATATACAAGAACCTTTGACGCTCGAAAACTCAAAACTGAACGGTATGACATGCCCAGAGCAATGCTTAAACATGTGCAGAAGAACAAATCCATTGACCGAATTTAACTTCCTGAGTTAACAATGTACAGATCCAGTACAGAAGGAAGCTTACATTGGAGTTGGTATCAACTTTGATATCAGTGGTGATGTTCTTGTTCTTCAATTGGGTATTGACATCAGCGAGAAATAGGTCTCCTTTCTTTGTTCCCGATGATGTGATAGCCTATAACAACGATAAAACAGGTTAGTATGGAACAAATGCTTAATACTACAGTTGAATTTACATTAACTAAAACGAATAATGTTAAATAGCACATACTAGGCTGGACCAGAAAATATTTTCACGTCAAACTAAATGAAAGACATAGTATCAATACTCCAATTGATGAGAATAATCACAACATATAAATTAACATTGACTGCACTAACAATTTTAGTAAGCCGCTAAGCATATGGATCTGTCACAATTTAAATTTGCAATACCATATTCCTATGAAGCAAATGCAATCAATGAATAATCCACACAGAAACGTGAAAACAAGCTTCAAAAAGGAAACGACCAGCCATATAAAAGGCCATAGGAAAAAAACGCATACCAACTTCTCAAAATGCTCCAACACACCATCCCCAATGCTAAAAACTCAGTTTCGCAAACTTTAAGAACCAAATTGAAAATGTACCCAGTATTCAGACCTCACATCTACTCCTAACCTTCACAAGAACCACAAATATACCAAATGTATGATCCACCAAAACAACCTAAGGTAAAAAACCCTACTTTACCACAAACCCCAAACTGAATCTAACCAATGCATTATCCAGAGCTACCAAAACACACAAATAGTCCTAAAGAGAACAAACATAACAAAAACCCAATTCATTGAAACACATAAGAAACCTGAGTTGATACAATGAAAAATCTACATCCATGAATTAAGAAACACAGATGGGTTTCTATGAAAAGAACTTACCACTCCAGAGGGAGAGTAGGTGGTGAGGGTGAACTTCTGGTCGCTCTGGTAATCCCTGTTCAGAAGATCTGCAACACGCAAAACCCACAAAAAATCATCGACACATGCACCAGAAAAACAATAGATACACTATTCGCATCTGGGTAATTGATCCAAAACGCGAGAAATGAGTAAAGGCCGGACCTTTGGCCTTCTTCCCGATGTCAGAGTAGAGACCAGGACCCTTTCCCATTGCTTATAGCTCGAGAAAAAAATGGCGAAAACGGAAAATAATCAGAGAAATTGGAACAGAAGAAAGTGATTGCTCACAAATGGCTGGACCTTATTTATATCGAAAAACCCTAATTGCATCTTTCTTTTCGGAGAGATTTAAAAAAAAAATATTTTTTGTGTATCTAAATCTTAGAACACCTTAACCGTCCGATCTAGGAATATCTGGGCCGTACCATCCTCCTGTGACCGTTGATGCATAATAAAGAATCATTAAAAAGAAAAAAAAAGAACCACTAAATATATTCTTGAGCAAGAAGGCAAGAGTCTTGGGCCAAAAGATACTATCCAATTCGGGTCAGACCGGGTCGGGATAGCTCCTTAACCCGCATCTACCTCTCCACAAATTGATTTGTATCCACACAAATGTTTATCTGAAAGCAACTTCACAGTTTTTGCATTCATCTTAGGCCATTAGATTAAATGGGTCAACTGGGTTTAAGGTTTTTTTTATTTATTTATTACAAGAACATCATTGTTGGTTGAGCAATTAAAGTTGTTCATAGCAGTGTTGAAATATAGAATGTAGTTTATGCACACCAGGTGTTTGATGAAATGTCTGAGTGAAAAATGATACAGAGATCTGGGCTGCAAAGTTTGTTTTGTTAATGACTATCAAATCCAATACATGGTTGATTTGTAAAAAAGCTACAAAATTTATGATTTTGCAGATCTCTGCTTTACTTCCTTGTTTGTTCATGATCTCTTTCTGCATTGTTCATTTTGCAGAAAATGGCAGACAGAATCGAACATAGATGCTTCAAGGAACAATAATGAAGATGTAACTTCTCTATCTCTGCTTTCATATTCCATACTTCTGATGAATTGAATACTCTCCATATATCCCTTTGCTAGATATCTATACAGATGATGTATATTTACACATGCACTTATTCTGTGACAAATGCATATAGACTAGTTTGTTAGATACATTTTGTTGAGTTTATTGAGCGAAAACAAGAATCGTATCATATCTCAAAGCACTAGAATAAATTGAATATGACATCCCACAAGATCCTGGGTCTGGAGTTATGTTATGTATGTAATTGCCATAGCATCTTACAATGCTAGAAGAAAGTAGTATGCCAATGCTACTGGCAAGGAAATAAGCATTCCAAAGATTACCCTGAAACCAAAATGAATGTTTAAAGTAAATTTCAATGAGATTAATACTACAGATACGTAAATTTCATAGAAGCATGTAAAGATTAGTTACCCGGTGCTTAGTACATCTGGGTGTAGACCGTACTCTTTGGCAAAAACAAATGGAACAATTCCTTGAGGAAGAGCTGCCTGCAGTTTGCAATGCAACAGATAATATATTATTGAGAGCTTTCTATTTCGATTATGTAGTAAAGGACACATAGTCTATGAACCTGCACAATCGCCACTTTAAACACCGTGCCCCTTAGTTGTATGGAGAAGGAGGATGCTGCCATCAGGGCAGGCCCCATGAAAAACTTCATCCCCATGGCTAGCATTGCCTTCCTTGTTCCACATGCTATTAGGCTTTTCTGTGATGCCATGAAAAGACCTATAAACGTTGAAGGAATAAAAATTACTGTTTTCTTTAAAGGGTGTTGCAAAATTTCTTGATAAGTGTAATTATTGATTTCTTAATCATACCCATGCTGAACATTGCCATACCAAGTCCTCCATCGGACAATATTAAGATCGAGTTGTTAATGACTACAGGCATATCTACTTTCCATCTGCATATATTGAATTCTACTAGTCAGCAATGTATCTCAAATTGAATAAATATGCTATGACCTCAGGTTTACCTGAAGTGTATGCAAGCCCATACAACGCCAAGGGCAGTTGCATGAGTATTGGGATTCATCACAAGCTTCCTCAGCACTATCAAGAGGATGTCCATGGTTTTGATTTCCTTTGCCCTTCTGGTATCCGCTTTTTCCCCTAGCTCTTTTGATTGCGCTTCTTGAGGAGTCTCCACCTCCACCTCCACTTAATAACACCACAAAATTTGGATATAACATGATATTTGAACATTATGGTACTGATATACTGTTTTTGAGGCTGTATTGGTTAGATTCTAATCTATAGTTCATATCATAGCATTAAAAAAAATGAGGAGAATGTGTTGGGGACCCACTGGGGTTATCTTGTATTACAAAAGTTGACCACAACACTAGAACTGGGTTGGCTGTTCTATTCATGCTTATAAGTCTAAAGTAGAACTCATCGAAGAGGGCTTAACTTAACATCATGTATCATTTTCCTATCAAAAATCTGAGTGCTTACCTGTGTTGTCTGGAGGTGGAATCTGTATAGCAGCTGTCTTGACGAGATTGAGCTCAAAAAGGAACAGCAATATATTATACCAAACTATGCTTTGTAAGACAACAATCTGGGCTAGTAGGTTCTTGGCATCCTCCCCGTACATGGCCTTCAATAGGGGAATACCTAGGATCAAAGTGTTAGGCAGAGTTGACAGAGAAAGACCGGTTATGATCCAATTTAAGCCTCTTCCCCGGGAGAAAACTCTTGTGATTATCCCCAATATGAAAATGGCCAATGCTTTTTGAAGAAAGTCTGCAAACATGAGTCTGAGATTCATCTTGTAGGGGTCATTAGCTGCAATAACTTGAAATGTCAAGAGAGGGATTGAGAATTTGGCCACAAACTTGTTTATGCCTGAACATTGATCCGGTGTGAAAAGCTTCCACCATTTCATGGAGATGTAGGCTAATATCATGGCAACGTATAACGGGACTGTGGCTGCAATAACATGGTAGACATCAGTGAGAGAAATCATGGCAGTGCTAAGCTGAACAAGGGTTTTAGATTTCTGCTGCTATAGATTTGAAAGATCATCTAACTTTTGTTTCTTTGTATTGGTTCTTTGGTGAGACCAAGCTTTTATATTCTCTCTTGGGTTGGGTTGCTTTTTGATATCATGAAAAGTTAAGGTAGGATTTAATTTCCTGTTTGGCATAAATGCTTCTCTGAAAAGTCTTATTAGTCCCCAGAATGACCTTATAGCCTATTATAAACATTTGTTAATTACTATCAAGATCCAACAAAACACAACAACTTGTCTCATATCCTCTAACTGATTTTGTATTGCTGTATGTTCAGTCATTTTCAAGGTAAATACAAGATTACCCGAAAACTCCGTTCTCAAAGATCACAGTTGGGGTATTTTTGTCATCATGGATCAAAAGGTATAGATTCCAGTTTTCTTCTGGTTCATTTGTTCTTTAGACAAAGGAGGGGTGAATAGGGGTAAGTAGGCCTATCTCTGTTTCTTTATAACACGTTCTTTTTACATTTCTACTAATCTCAAACTTTTCCTCAAAATTGTTTATGGAGGGTAATTATGATTAACATGGTGTTGCAGAAACAGAGATGGTTAGAAAGCCTTGGAAGTCATGATTTAGATTGCTTTTGTGAGTAAGAGGTTTCTCAATAGTAGGGAAGAAGAATAAAGGCATGAATTGCAAGGGAAGTAACTCAAGTAATGAGGTTGTCACAGTGTCAGGGAGAATTTTAACTAAATTTGGTCAAAAGTTTGAGAATAAGTGTAATGGAGAATTGGCTTTTCAAACTGTGCATATTTGCCAAAAAAACACCTATTAAATATTGTCTCTTTCTTGAGCTTGTCTTGATTTAAATTCCAGAGCTCTAAACATCATCAATTTTTCCCCGTACCCTTGTAGCCTAAAGATTACCCTTTGCTATGAAGATGCTGTGGATTTGTAGGATGGGGATGCCCCTAGCTACTATACTTTTTTAAAGTCATTCACAAGTTACAGACAAGATTGAGTTTTGTTTATTCTTGTTTTTCAACTCATTCCGTTGTGAGTAGTTTAGGCTCGGCCGGTTAACAGGCACCGGTGCCCGAGAAAGTAACCGGACCGGACATATCCGGTTGTGGAAATTCACATAATATTTCAATTATATGTTACCAAAGTTTACTTGTCTTGATTTCAGAAGAAAAAAATGTAAGTTTACTTGATGAATAGGTCATGTGTTTGGTCTTGTGATCTAGCGGTTAAAGGTTTGATTAGGGGTGGATGTGGTCGGTTTAACCGACCATCAGCCCCCCATTTGACACCGTAATTTTGAGGATTCGTAATTTCGACACCACTGTCGGAACCGGAACTGAAAATTAAAATAATTTCGACCACTACGGTTTTCGGTCGGTTTTACGGTTTCAACCGACCACCCATTTTGTAATTGGGCCTCTACTATAGGTTTATTATTTGGGCCTAAAAGGCTCAATAAACACTTTTGACAATATATAACATAAGATAAACTATAAATAAAGAAGTCTATGCATGGCCGACTAGAGATTGGGATGATTTTTTAGGACGGGAGGTAGCATCCACACGAATGGTCATGAGTACGACTATGAGTCTCCTCCGGTGAGGGAGGTCAGAGACTCAAGAAGAAAGGAATCCGAGCGGATTCGGAGGGGGGCTTTGAGACGTCGCTGGGGGCATCATCGAGTATACAACGTAGGAGACGAGATGCTCTCGTTTGCAGGACCCTGATGGTAGTCAGGCATGGCTTGCCAACGAGAACCTGTGGTAATTATCACGAAATATCGTCCCCAAGCGATGCTAATGCTCGAAAGAGCGAGTCTAGAGATCCGGGGATACGGCCCTCGGGTATGGAGGAGTTGGGCATTTGGATCGGTAGCCTGTCTATCAGGGAGGTATGGTACCTCTGAGAGGGATTTGCGGGAGAGGGTTGAACGTTGCTTATGCGCTGGCAACAAGGGTCATGATCAACCAAACGTTTTACTGGCAGTCGCTTGTCGACTTGTTGGTCGAGATATGGAGGATGTCGGATGTTGGAAGACGGAGTCGTGGGGTTCTTATTCCGCACGGCTAGGGAAAGAGACAGGGCTTTGGCAGGAGAGCTTTGGGCTTTCCATTGTTCACTGGTATTGTTTGCTGATCTGAGGTCGCATATGCGTCCTCGGGACATCTTTTTTACCCATTTCTCGGTCTGGGTCCAAGTCACCATTCTTGTTATGAGAGCTTGGAATCAGGGAGCCGGTTTTACGCTCGGAGGCGCTTTGGATATACCTTTTTGAATGATGACAATGATGGTATTTGCTGAGTGAATTAGATGTAGCATTTAGGACAAACTTTCAGGTGTGGGGATTTTCGAACCTGCTACGGGATCACTTTCAGGTGTGGGGAAACGGCCAGTCGACGATCTTCTGGGAGCAGAGTTTGAGGAAACAGGACACTCCGATGGAGCATTTATGACAACGGCAATGGGCGAAAAGCATCATCGCCTCACCCAATGAGGGTCACTAGGACTGGTGAGGGGTTTGCAGGTATCACCGCCTCACTGGTTGTAGGGTGGAAGAGGTTCCACCAAGTGCTGGCATGGTACCCCCTACCTTCTCGGGAGCCATCATCTTCGCGTTTTTGGAGCCCTCATCTATCATCCGAGGGAGGGAGACGCCAACTGAAACCCCGGGGGCTACTCAGTCCACCATGGTGCCAATTCTATTACGGCAATAGGCACGCTCAGCCCCAACTCCCCGTCATCAGTAGTTGTACCGGTGGTCTCGGCCTCTATCGCAGCATCACCATGACGAAAACTATGGAATGTTTCGGAAAATTAGTATCATTTTCATTTCCTGTCAGTCCCACGATGCTCGAACTTTTTGTATGGAAATCCTACTTTAACCTAATCTAACCCATCATCCATCAACCACACTTACTCCCAAGCAAGTGTACCCACTGGGAATCGAACATTTGACCTCAAAGAGATGTGAGATGTGAAGAGGTATTCACCACCAAACTAGCTCATATAATCAACATTATTATCATTTTTATTGGTGGACATGTGTCATGGTAATTGTGATATTTAAACAACTACATTCCACTATTATCATAAAATAAAATAAAATAAAAACTACAAAATACAAGGCGGAAAATTTTAGTTCCAATTTGTAAAAACAGTAAATGTTTGTTTGTAAACTAACTTGTATCCAAAATACTTTTCTCCTTTCTTATCTTAACATGATATCCAAACAATTTGAATAAATAAAATACACTGAATCAATAATTTTGGGACTCACTGTCATAGCTAGAAACCACAACTTTATTTATGATTCCAATTTTATTACGTATGTCTTGATCCAAAGTCAAAAGTAATGTACGTGTGTTTTAAAAAAAAGATGGGACTTTAATAACTTGGATATGATAATTGTACTTGGAACTTAACATAGTTGTGATTTGAGATCCACGCTTTGTAATAATAGGAGACAAGGCGAAGCTGTTAATGAGAAAGCACACGACCATATCAATATCATTAACAAACTTTACTCCTAAACTCTATGATTAATTGTATATTTGGTAGGGACAAATTGTCATCACCCTAAAAAGTATCTTTGACTATGATCCCGCTCTCTCCCGGCTATTCAAGAAAAGAATGTTTTGAGTGATATTCTAAATTGAATTTTAATAATACATCTTCAATACCCATAATAGGGTATGGTAGCTTCCGACTTAGATGTCGATCGCTAATATCAGCGACAAGGTCATTGTAGGAGGATTGAAGACATTCATAAATATCGACGTCGAACTCGGTAGTAAGAATACAAGCCGGAACCAACAACATCGGCGACGTTGGCACCCAACACTCTGGTCAATGAGGAATTGTCATGTGGCAACAAACTTCAGGAAAAAAATGATCACTACATCCATCAACCTCGTGGAATTTTAAAAATAGTTATAAACAATACGTTTAAGAGAATATTTCAATATAATATCCTGTCAAATATTTTAGTTGTAAAATAATATCATTGGTATATTTTTATGCAATATAATACTCTGTTAAACATTTATTTGTAACATGATACTCTGACATGATTTTTTTGCAATATAGTACTCTGTCAAATATTTAACCATAGTTTGGTATCTAACCGTTATATTTCTGTTACTTTTTCATACAAATAGTATAAAAAATCAAAAATACCCCTCATCATGAAATGCTAAAATTACCCTTCACATTTTCAGATTTTTATATATTTGATTTTTTGACGGTAGATATTGAAAATTTGTAATCTATGTCTATCCATTTTAGACCCCCTCAATCTCCACCACTCTCTCTTTTACGTGAGATTAACAGAACTTTTTTTTTTTTTTTGTAATGAAATGTCACCTAACAATTATTATGTGCGTTAGGTGTTCAAATAGAAGAGCAAAATTTACTCCCCTATTTCGTTTTTATTTATTTCATTTCATACATGTATTTTAGAAACAAAAATAAATAAAAAAATCTTCCCGACTAGAAAATACATGCACACATACGTACAAAACTACAAAAGGTACACCAATCACGACATTCTTAATTTGTGGATTGACCTTGTTGTCTATTGAGTATTGATGATTAACATTCTTGGTCTTTCCTGCATTTGATCATTCCGGCAAAGCGGGTCAGCTTCCTTACGTTCGAGCCTTCCGCTGGGGGTATCATGTCCGGTACCCATGCAGGATCAATCTCCGGCGGCGATCCCGACGTTATGAACACGGCGTCGTTTAGTAGCTGATCCCCTTCTGATGTCCATGACCATGTCTTCCATTGTGCTTCCGTGCAATAGTCTCTATGTGACACCTATACATACACATGACATGTCACGAATGAAAACGTTACTAGTCATATACAATAACGTTAGACTTGAGAGTTTATTGGGGTTGGTCTGATGGTGAAGTTCTCTTTCGCTCTTCACTTCTTTATAGTAACATGCTCGTATCTTGGGATTAGATAAGGTTATAGTAGGATTTTCCTATTTTCTTTTCAATAAAAAGCAACGCTGGACTTATGACGAGATGTCACGTACGTTTTTAGCATTAGGGTTAGGCGGTGCTCGAAATCGATTACCCTGGCAGAGGATGATCGGATGGGCGCTTCCACCGATGGCGTACATGAGCCAGTGAGTGTAGTCGTTGTTCACCACGTGGAAGAACCCGAACCTGCACCTTGGCATCCTCTGCACCAGCCCCTTCCCGAAATGGTTGAACGCCACCGTCACCTGCTCTACTTTGTCCTGAGGGTGGTTATCGTTCGCCCCAAACAACATCACCTGATGATCGACATTTTTGATCTCAGATAAACGTGTTAGGACATAAAATTATAATTGATCATTTGAGCTAATGTTTGCAACAAGTGTATAAATGTTATGTTACGTCATTGTGATGGGTCATGTGACAATTGGAAATGGTGACGGCAGTGGACTCTTGGATGACGTCAACGAGCCCGTCTTTGCAGTTGGACATGGAGATGTGATCGACCCACACGTTGGTGGAGCCGAAGATGGAGATGGCGTCGCCGTCGCTGGCGGTGCGGAGCCCGATGTGGTCGGTGGAGTCCCGGATCATCGCTCCGGACCCGGGAACGATGTCGTACACCTTGATGCAGTGGATGATGACGTTGCACACGAACTGGACGGTGAGGCCGGAGCCTTTGCAGATGCGCACCTGCACTCCTCGTCCGTCGATCGTCTTGTTGCTATTGATCATCAGCTCTTGCTGGAGCCTGACGTAAAAAATACATAAAACGAAATGTTTTACTTAATATTATTAAAAAAAATCAATCATATTTATTCTGATTTGATTATCGTCAATACCTGATGCTCATGCTCTTGGCGAAGATGA
>JAYMTN010002581.1:0-10905 GCA_036897425.1 Erodium trifolium | reverse complement strand
ATTATACTTCCACAGCTGGGACACATGGAAAACGTTATGCACGTTCCAAAGCTGCGGTGGTAATGTCAAACTGTAAGCAACTTCTCCTACTCGACCCAACACCTCAAACGGTCCTATGAAGCGCGAGGCCAACTTCTCCTACTCGTGCAGACAATTTGTACTAAATAAATGTTGTTCTATGAACAATTCTGATAGCTATTTGCAATTGAGAGTGTATTGTAATTCAGTCCATTGGTCTTATGTTGTTCCAATTTGGCTGAGGTTTTATTGTTTGAGTTTGATATGTCCAAGATGTTTGGAGTTGGGCCTATCTATGGGGTGAACCAATTTTCATTCTTTTCAATGCCAGTTTGGACTTTCTGTTGGCTCTCTCTTCTTGTTGAGGTCAACATTTATATATCAGAAACAAGTAAATAGTAAAAAAGAAATATACTTATATATAGTGTGGATTTTCTTTTACTTGTACTGCCCTACATTTATTTGGATGATTGAATTTCCCAGTTGAATATACATTGAAAAGTGATGTTGAAATTTGGAAACATCCCCTTGGACTGTACTTGTGTTGACCAGGTCAAATGAATGGTGATTGCCCATAACTCCCCTGTCTTTTTCTTTCTCCCATTATAGGTGTGCAAAAAAAACACTTGTTCCTATCTTTTGTTTTTGGGTGTTGGAGGAAAGTAAACACAACTGTAATTGGATGGTATATGTGGATGTGTAAAGCTACCCTTAATTGGTATATATTATGAACTTAAACCCTTTGTTAGAGAAGTAATTATGAAAATAAGGGAGTTGATTATTGTAGTGAAAGACACTGTCATATGTGTGTAGCAGATGACTGAAATGGCATGTGCCACCACTTTCTTTATATAGTATTCAACAACACAAGAGAAGGATAACTACACTATTCAGAGTAATGGTGGTGAAAGAGATTATTCAAAAGGGTAATTTTTAAGGGTTACTTCATTTAACTTCTCATATTAATCTTTGCTCATGACTAAAATACCATAAAAGTCATTGTGCCTTTCGTTATCATCAAAAAGTCAATGAAAAATCGGGTTTTCACCCAGAAACCGGATGTTCCAAACCAAAAAACCGTAAGTTTTTCGGTGCAAAACCCACCCTTTCATTGGGTTTTTTATGAAAGTGAAAGGTGACAGACAATATGTTATTGATATGCAATAAGCTTCGGGAGGGATTTTGATAACGAAAGGTCAAAATGGGTATGTAAATGTATTTTTGTATAATATTTATCGGTCTAACTCGTATCCTGGCCATCATACTAAGGATCAAAATACTTGATCAATTTTGAAAGTGGTTTGATAAGTTAGTTGTAAATTAGATTAGTTGCTTCCTATATCATGGTTTTGAGTTTATATTTCCATATCCAAATTCTAGAATAGATGCATTGCTCTTGGTTCATTTTCTTATCCCTTCCTCTAGAGATTGGGGGGCTGAGTGTGTTATTTTGCATTGGAACTTTCAATGAAAACATTTTAGCCACCCATGCTTTTGTAGATTTGTTTCTCTTCCTTATCATATAATATTTGATTGTGTTACAAACATAACATACAACAGTGTCAGGAGGAGGCTTGGCAGATCTACTTGTTCCCCCAAAATGCCATATTATTTCAGAGGGTTGACTCATGATTTTTTTCCCCATGATTATACAAGCTTTAATTGCCAACAAGAAACAATAATCAAACCATAGACACCTCACCAAAACTCAATCTAGCCAAACCTTTCTTTGCACCTCATTATCCCAACACTTCTTAAAGGAGTTTAATCAAATCTATCTAGATTTCATATATGGTATATAGTCCTTGCCAATAAATAAGAGTTTATTTTAAAAATTGGTTAAATACTCTCTCAAATTATAGACCGTTTTTTTAAATAGTCAGTTTGGTCTTAAAAGTATCTAGAGTGGAGGGCAAAAGGAGGAACAATTTGACCAAAAAGATGATTTGGAGTGAATGATTTATCGTCTTTATCAATTCACCGGTGAATCCAATTTATCCAGAAAATGTGGTTTGTGGTCACTTGTCACCTGTCTATTCACCTCCAATTCGTCCGGTATTGTGTGAGTGCCATAGTGAGATGGCTTGACGAATCTTTACTTTTCGACAGATTCGTTTGGGCCAACGTCATGTACATACTGTAGATGTTCTAAGAGAAGTTTTGAATTCAAGTTAAGATGACGTGTTGAGTATGAGAAACTTTAGATTTATGGACTAGGTCATCAAATTATTATGAGTTCGAGTTAATGTAAAGCGTTGATTATGAGAAACTTTCGATTATTTAAGAACTGACCATCAAATAGTTTTCTTTCTTGATTAGCCATGTCAACTAATCAATGTGCATTAAATTTCAATGCAAAAAGAGCAAACAGGTCTTTAAGGGGACAAGTGGGGAAGATGGGATAGAAGTGGAAAGCCATAAATCAAGTCCCATGGGCAAGGAGGTTGAGAACTCAAAATAAGGCACAACATACACATTATGATTTGTACATATCATGAGCTTATTTTACATGTCTTGTTTCCCTCTTTACACTGTTCATGACACAATACATGGATAATACCCATTCTCTTCTTACATTGAAGCTACCAAGAAAAACAACAAGAGGTGTCACCTCTTTGTAGTAGGAGCTCTACTTCACCTCACATGTCATCCCCTCCCCAATTTCAGATAGTGGGTATGGTTTACTTGTGATTACTATCCATTTTGACTTCATGCATGCGAGTTTTATCTTATAACGGATTTTACTGTTAACTCATCCTTGCAAATATTAAACCCTCTGTTTTGACCTAAGTTGGTCGTTTTATAGTTTATCCAAACTTCTTATTTATTTGGTTCATGTTTTATTATAGTCATATTTTGTAAAATTATGTGACATGATCAAAGTTGATTAAAGTTTATCATGATTTCTTCACCTTATTCTCCTATCATTGAATACTTGATATACCCATAAATAGATTAAAAAGAGAAGAAAAACTATAATTTTCACTTTCCTGATCAGAAAGTAAGAAAATCCTAGGTACCTAGGGTAAATAAAGTCACAACTTTTTTCATGTGTTCTTGTTTGGGTTTCTCATTTTAAAGGTAGGTTTGAAGAACTTTTGGTTCATGAAAAGGAAGAAGGATATTTAAAAAAATGAAACTTCCTTTTCCCTCTAATTCTTAGGTTCTTGTAGAGTGGTCCATTCTTGGGTGTTAAGCCAATTGACCTTGCTTTAATAAGTCCATCTCTTCACTGCTCTCTAGGTTTTGTCCTAAACTCATGGGTGATTCCTTGGACCATACATATTACTAGGTACCTTTCTTCTTTTTATTCCTCAGTACTAAAACTTTCCATCCCTAAAGAAGTTGCAATTTGTTACTCAATTTTGTGACAAAGATCCACAATCATTTAATCAGATTCTTTTCTTCTATTACCAAATCAAATCTCGAACTCCTCAATCAAATTTGGTTGTTTTTCCTCCCAGGATGATCTATTGACATTTCCTTCAAAGACGATCAATCTTTTGTTACTGTGTTAACCATGTCGAATTAACGTGAATTTCAAAATAACACATATGGGGTCACTATTGGGAGCCAAGAAAGCAAAAGAAATTTACAAAAAAAAAAAACTTGTTGTGGAGTTTACCATTTGGAAGCATTCAAATTCAAAAGATTATGTGTATAATATACAAATATTATCTAATGAAAAAAAGAAAGTAAAATATACATAAACCTGACAATTCCATACAGTTTCATTATACTATTGTAATTTGGCACCACCTTCACTTTAAATGATGCTCTCTCTCTCTCTCTCTCTCTGATCTTCACCACCACCAAGCTCTCTTCCCCATAAGCATCTCCACAGAAACAGAGGACTTTGGACAGTTGCTCACATGAGAGAACTGTGAAAACATGGCCACAAACCATCCTTCTTCTCCTTCATGTCTTACCAAAACCCATTGTGTTGCAGATGATGATCCAGAGGAAGCACCAGAAGAACAGTACATAGACATGGAAGTAAGCTACTCCACCTCCACCCCCCCCTCTACCTCCCCCTCCTCTCCCTCTGCAACAGTCTCAGCCACAGCCACCAATTGTTTGTGTCATTGCTCTGATAGTTCATCACCACCACACACCAGAGAATTTGAGTTCCAGATGTCCTCTTCACTTTCTCATGACAGAGAAGCCATTACTTCTCCTGCTGACGAGCTCTTCTACAAGGGCAAGCTCCTTCCTCTTCACCTCCCTCCTCGCTTGCAGATGGTTCAGAAACTACTCCAAAACACAGAGCACAAACTAGAGGAGTCCTTCGAAGAAAGCTATGCCATTCCATTACAGTCATGCAACATTTCACCTCCAGAGTCTTGCAGGGCCAGCAGTGAGCTGAACCCAGATGAGTACTTCTTTGAGTGGTCCAGCGAAGCCAACGGGTTCATCTCCGAGCATCAGCATCCAAGGAAGTATCAGTCTTGGTACAAGAAGCTCAAGCAGATCAAGCAATCCCAGTTGGGTCAGAAGATCAAGGCTTCAAGAGCCTACCTCAAGTCTCTCTTCAACAAGTCTGGTTGTTCAGATGAGTCCTGCACCAAAGCAGCTTGTAATGGTGAAACTGAGGATGGTGTTTCTAGACCAAAGTACTGCTTGAGCAGATATGTCAAGGTGGGGAAGAAAAACTACCCTTTTCCACAGATTGATGATGACCGGTATCCGATGCCAAACACTCTCATCAAAGGCATTGACAAAGAGATCATGGCTGAGGATGGAGTTAACAGCCAGAGAAGGTCTTTCTCCGGGGCCATTAAGTGGCATTCTGCACCTAAATGCTCGTCTTCATCAACAACTTCCTCCACTTCATCCTCATCTTCATCCTTCTCATTTAGTTCATCAAATGGGTACTATGATCTGCATCTGCTCAAGAGGAGCAACAGTGCAAATTCAGACCTCGAGAGCTCCATTGAAGGAGCAATTGCTCACTGCAAACAGTCTGCCAGTTGTTTAGTTCAAGAAAGATTGCCAGTAAAGTAGCTCTCTTTCCACCTAAATGCAGCAACAGTTAGATGCAATTCCGCATGTGTATGCCATATTTCTGTTGATTGTTTTTGAAAAACTGTAGACATCTAAATGTAAGTGTAATCAAGATTCAACTGAATCAATGTAGTTTCTATCTCTCTTGCCCTATTCTGGTCTTAATAGCTATCAAGATTACATTTTGGGGAGAGTTCAAATTACTACCCCAGTGAGTGTATCTTTTTGAGCTTTGACATTTTGCTCCAAGCACCTCTTAAAATGTCATTTATGATGTTATTGTAGCTCTATGACCTAATTGCTTGATGATGACTTTAAGAAAAGGAAGAGGCATGTTTACAACTGTTAGTCCCACCAATGAACCAGAGACCTTTTGAGTACAGATACCAAAAGTTTTGTAATTTCTAAAGTACTGTAAAAAAAACTATAGCTTCTTTGTCAACAGCAATGGTATGTTTCCATGTGGTCCATTTTCTCCCTCCCTGATTTAGATTCTCTCTATTAACTGTTTCAGGCTTTTTCTCTGTGGGAGTGCACATAAAAGTGAGGAGTGTCATCTTTTTGCTAAAGAAGATGTAAATTTACTGTTATTAACTGATAGGGTCTTGATCTTATGCATGCACAAGCACAGTGGTGTTCTCAGAAATGGTGTTTTAAGCAAATTTAAGTTTCGAAATATGACGTAAAAAGTTGTTGCACATTTGTCACCTGAAACTTCATCTCAGAAGTCACCAAGTGCCCAACTGGTCATGATAATCCCCTCTATACAGCGCATCATCAGCGTGTTTCTGCAGAACAACACCAGTTTCTTAATGATTAATATCACAATGTCAAAAATCTATACCTCTTGAAAGCTCCAATTATAGCATGTATGTTAACATCCAAGGACCGAGATTCAACACCTTTTTTTTCTTCTCATCTCTAGTTAACTTGCTGAAAATGAATCAATCACTTTAAAATTGGTTTTCAATTTCATCTAGGGAAAACGTTATTTACACCCCTTCGACGACCTTTAATTCTCAAAAACACCCCTTAAAGGTGAAAGGTTATCAGTAGCACACTACCACCTTTCGTCATTAATCAAAACCCCACGAATTCACACTGAATAGGTGATGGTTTTATTAGGTACACTGTCACCTTTCTCATTTATCAGTGGATTTTTGGAACAAAATAAACCGAATCCGAGGTTTTTTGTTGAATAACGGAAGGCAAAAGTGTGTTATTGATAGCCCCTCACCTTGACTGTGTGTATTTGAGCATCAAAGGTCGCCGAAGGTGTGTTAATAAAGTTACCCCTTTCATCTCTACTATGCAGATATTCTTACAAGCTTTGAGGGAGGTAAAAATCTCCATCCCCTTCCAATGAACTACAATCAACCAGTTTTTTTTGGAAAGTGCATTAATCAATCCGAAAACAGTCATATAATTGTTTTTATGGTATAAGACCATTAAGAAGGCTACTCTGCATATCCTAACAGATGAACAAGAAGAAAAGATGTTTACTGTAATGGCATTATTGGGACTGGCTTCGGGTGTGGATGATGTCAGGAGAGGCTCAAGACATCTACTACATTATTTTCATGCAGATATTTTTGGAGTAGCCAGTTTCTGCAACTAATTTGTCATCTTCTCACTTTTTCATTCTTAGCAATGTGGCCATCTAAGAACCAGAAAAAGGCATACAGAAGAGAAAAGTACATCTCCTTTTCCCACTCTAACGCCGTTTCAAGTTTTAAACTTATGCCTATATGAAAATCAAAACAACCCTTTTCTATCAAAATTACCATCAGAAGTGTACTAGTGGCTCTCAACTATTTAAATCAGAAAGAATCATAATGACAGTCTTGCATATCTAAATATTACAGAAAATATGAGGTTTGCTTGAATAATGGATTCAACACCACACACTCTGTGGAGATCATTGTCTCAAACATGACCAGCCAAAAAAGTAAAGCATGAGAATGAGATAACAAAGAGATGTGTTTGCATATGCAGAACCATGTGCTATGGGGTTGTCTGATTCATAAGGGTACCTTTTGCTCTTTTCGTCGTGCCACTTTCAGGTCCCCTACAGCACTTTCCTTCAGATCCTCAAAAGGAATAGCTACCACAACATGGCTCCCTCTGCAATTAGCAAAGGAAATTGATGGTTAGTACTTATGATTAAGGTGGGACATCTGCACTTAATTGGTTGGTAGATAGCTGATAAACGACAGTTTTCTATCAGAAGGTGTTGGATCCAAACCGGTAAGTTTAGGTTTCTTGTAATTGAACAAGATTAGACGTATATGCCTCCTAAATCCCATGTACTATGCATACGTACCTATCCGGTGTACCATGTATTTATATACGTATGGTTTCCAGGAAAGAACTTTTTAACTAGTCAAGCATTTTGCAAAGCCAGGCGTAATCAACAAACAAGCATTTTGTAAAGGGTAGTTGAGATGAAGTATAAGTGTATAACAAGATATACCTGGAGAGAAGGAAGCATCCCCATCTCATCTTAGCAGAAATAAGCAGCAGAGAAACACATTGCACTCAGCCTTTTAGTTCTTGCATCATATTCAGTATCAAGCCTACCCAACTCAAGTAAAGCGACACATGTTATGAACTCTAAATTTGATTTCTATACATATGAAGATTCTCAATCCTGCTTCCGTTTCATTCTCAGAGCAGAAACTATGTTACATCAGATATATGTATATACATGAAGAGTAATGGAAAGGAAGGGATATGGCATCATGAATATCAAATCGCATAGACTGTCTTATATTCCTTCTCTGAATCCGACATCACTGACATGGACATTGACATTGACATTGACCTTGACCTGTTGCTCGAGGGCGATCTCCTGCTCCTCAATTTGGAAGCTTCAATTCTGTGCACAATCACCCAGTAGCACATTGTACCCAGTGTTGTTGCCATTATAACAGTTCCAATACCTGTTATCCCGAGAGCCAACCACTTCTCATCATCTCCCACAACAATATACGATAGAGCTATAAACGCAACTGAAACCATCACACAAGCCAACCACATTAACTTGTTAATGATTGCCATCATTTGCCTTTTTGCCTTCCTCTCTATGACTACAACTGAAGTTTGAACTACCACAACAGCCAATGATATGAACAAGGCAAAAGAGTCGGAGATGAAGAAGATTATGAACTGGGGTTTGGGAGCTATATTTGCTTGCCCAAGAGAGAACCCAGGAGGAATGTGTTCTGGATCATCGGCATATTGGCCTGGTACAGTGAATATGGCAGCAAAGGCGACCGTGGCAATAAGAACAGCAACAACTGTGGTTGAGTTGATTGCGTTGTTGAGGCCCTCAGTGTGCAGTTTGTCAATACGCTTGGCTATGCCTTGCATACGTCTGCGTGTTTGACGTGTGTGCTCCAGCTGATTGTGAACCTCATGCTTTATGTCACTCACAGTTTGTTTCAGTTCATGTGCCGTGTTTGCTGCTGGTTGTGGCTTCATGGTTCTAGCACTTTGAACTCCATGTTCTTTCAAAATGGAAGTGATCTCAGAGAACCCAAACTTTTCAGCAGTGTCAAGAGCAGTTTCTCCAGATTTGTTAATAGCTAATGTGTCTATTCCCTCATCACTAAGCAACTTCCTAACAATCTGCAATAAAAACAGGTTGATGGTGAAAAAGATTGATATCTATAGAATGTTAGGAATCAAACATAAACGACCTGAGATTCATATCCACAAGCCCAGAAAGTAATAAGTTTGAAAAAAAAACTCTCTCAATATGCATGTGTGAGGATAAATCTTTAATAACAAAACACGACAAATTGCAGTCTCATTGTATATGTGGAAGACCAAAGTCTGTTCCTTTTCAGTGATCAGCCTAATTGGTAATAAGTATACACACAAATACAACTGTCGCTAGTTTCAGCATCACACTTTTGAGGACACATGTACAAAAACTTGTTCATTTTTGTTTGACTCATAAGATACTGACTCTAATCGAACTACATTTAGAAAACAAAGAGTATTTTGTTACCTGAGCCCGGCCCTTCCGGGCTGCTATATGCAAAGCAGTGTTTCCTTTAGTATCAACAGCATTAGTCAAAGAAGGATCCGACTTCATCAGCTCACCCACAATCTCAATATTCTGTCCCTTAACCGCCATATGGAGAGCGGTCTGCCCCTTCTTATCACTTCTTCTGGCAATGCTGGGTTCCTTGCTCAAAAGGGCTTTCAGAACCTCCAAATGCCCGTTCCGTGCTGTAGAGTGCAAGGCAGTCTTCCCGTTGCTTTTGGCTATGGTGGCCAGATTGCTGCCTTTCTCCAATAGGAAATCAACCACTTTTATATGCCCTTGAGCTGCAGCGCTATGCAATGCTGTGGTGTTCGCTAGATCTACAGTCATTGAAAGCTCTGGAATAGACTCTATTAGGACCTTCACTATCTCTGCAGCAAGCAACAAAACAAAGACATCTAATCAATTCAAACCCAAAACAACCTTATATCTCCTTTGAGGATAAAGGTTACAACGAAGGTATGAGACAATGAAACAAGCACCCCGAACAAAAGTAGACTAAAACTATGAAACTTCAACTTCAAAATAGACTTACCTAACTCTCCTTGCTTGGAAGCAATGTGGAAGGCATCATAGCCATTTCTAGCTTTGTTCCCGGCTGAGTTGGTGTCATTTTACTTAATCAGGTTCCCCCCCAGATCAACACAACCAGATTCAGCTGCAACATATAGGGCTGTTTCACCAGACTGGTTCTGCTTCAGCAACAGTTCCTTCAACAACTCCTCATCTTCACCACAACCAGACATAATCTCCATAGCCAGTGCCAAATTCCCTTCTCTTGCAGCAGAATGCAAGGGACTGTCATCCCTCTTCCCTATCAATTGCTTGCTCATCTTCTTCTTCTTCTGGAAACTTACTTGCCTCCCAAAACTTACTTGCCTCTTTGGAATCTCCATAGAACCAATACTCCCAATAATCAACAAAAATCAAATACAAAATAAGGCAAAACCCCAACCCCTTCCTGAAAAAACTAATGATGTATGGAGTTTTGATTCTGACCCAAATCAAAACCACTCAAATTCATGGCACACACAATAAGAAATCAAAACAGTGAAGGGTTACAGGCAAAAGATGATTGGAGATCAGCACGTGGGCACTAAGGCGGCTTGATTCCTTTTATACCCATTTACCATATCATCCTGCACGAACATTTTATGAAATTAAATCAATACCCATTAATCACTTTTCATCATCAACCACTATAACCAGAAGGAATAGCCGAGAGGGTCACAATAGTTGATAAAATGATGGAGAATCGTGATATGGGTATAATCCAGAAAGACAAACTACGAACCTGGGTGGCTTCTGAAGAGAATTTGAAGACGCGCGCTCGAGAGCTCAGTGGAGCAAAGGAGAAAGAGAAAGATCAAAACTTTATGGAAGAAGAAGCTGTGGAATAGATACGCTAATGGGCAGTGGCAAGCAAGAGCGCTAAAAAGAAGAAACATGACATGCTCGTTTGTACAGACCAGCACAATGCAGTTGAACCACCTGATTTACGCCACGTCAGCATCTCAAGTTAGTGAACTTTCTTCAGGTGATGGAGAGATACTTATCCCATTGACATTTTGTTTTTCTTTATTGACGCTTGAGGTTACTTACACATTTTCAACTTTTTTTTTGAGAATAAACTATAATTTTATAGAAATTTCAAAGAGTTATTACAACGGTCAAAGTTTTCGGAAGATTTTTTATCCAAAAAACTCTGAGACAAGATTATCGGTCTTAAAGTAGGCGACGGTGTTGAAATGCATAAATTAAAACAGAAACAGAAAAGCTGAATGGAACTTAAACTAAAAAGTACAAACTGCCAAGGACCGCTTCAAATA
>JAYMTN010002580.1:0-10909 GCA_036897425.1 Erodium trifolium | reverse complement strand
GCTGGAAACACTGTCTTCGATAACTGTTATTGAAACAGATACTTCAGATTTCTCTTCTTGTTGTTCATTTGTATATTTCTGAGAAGTTTCTATTCTACTGTTTTCAATGTCAACAGTGCAATCGCCATTGTCAGACAAGTGAACCTTGCACCCCAATGACTGTATTGCTCTCTTTATAGCTGCACTTTCCCTGCTGGCTTGCTTTGCCAATTGCACAGTTGTGCTGTTCAGATGCTTCTCTTTTTGCAATTCGGCATTTACTGATTCCATGCCTATGCTTATTTCTTTAGCTTTCCTGTCGGCCACTTCCTTGGCCTGCAAGTATTTTTATCGTCAACTCCAGGAGAAAGATAAATAGTGGGGAAATGAGACAGATTTAGTGGCTTATGGCAAGAACAGGAATCGAAGATGTCAAAAATGTTATAACCATAACAAGTCTTCTTTCTTGGCTGTTCATGTAATTTGGGTGATATTCAGTAACCCTAAAATATGAGGATGATTGATTACCTTTTGCAAATCAGAGAACCTCAGGACCATATTCCTATATTGAGCTTCAACCTCCCCAGTATGAGCTTCTGTGGGACAAGCCCACCGAAGATGAAATTCAGGCCAGAGAGTTGGCGCCAAAGCTGCGGCTGGTGGTAATAATGGACCATTGTGTTTTGAT
This sequence comes from Erodium trifolium, assembly GCA_036897425.1. Taxonomy (NCBI): domain Eukaryota; kingdom Viridiplantae; phylum Streptophyta; class Magnoliopsida; order Geraniales; family Geraniaceae; genus Erodium; species Erodium trifolium. Next base: position 10,242 of record JAYMTN010002580.1, on the reverse strand, counting down.
GGATCATAGAAGAGGTTAGAGTGAACGTGAGACCTCTCTGAAGTACGAACATCAGCCAAATATGCCCACAAGCATCCACAAGCTTCAGATATCCCATATTGCTGTCTCTCTCTCTCACTGAAAATTTAGAACAAACAATTAGAGACAAAAATAGCCACAAAAAGGAAGGAAGAAGCTTCTACTACTCACAGGGATATACATATTCTATAACTTCCAACACAACCTAATGTCTCGTTTTTTAACCCTATAATTTAATCCCTCGCATAAACTTCAAGAAAATATACTATGGGTATAATCTTTCATTATTCTACCTCCAAAAGTGTCCACCTAGGTCCAGGGTTTCCTATACCTTGCTATCAACTGCACATGTGTATGATATGACTGCATGCGTTGTATAGGACCTAACATGGTCGTTCTAGCAATTCTTTTTATTTGACATGTGACTTGTGAGCCATCGTGGCATCTACAATCAGATTTGCCCCTCCGCAGGATATTGCATTATGTAATCAAGTATATGGTAAAAACTGTCCCAACTGAAACTCCAATTACCAAGCCGAAACAAGCAACCTAGGATTATTAACACTTCTATTATAAGAGTTCAGATATTATCTTTGCATGTTCCACCATATGCTTCCTTGCTAATGAACAGAATATTTTATATAGCTTGGCAGCTCTATTATAAATCTGGATGTCTTTTGGTTCTCACCAAGGAAATAAAAAGAAATTCCAGGCATAACATGAAATAAAGGCATAAAACCATTCCCGTAGCAATCACACGGATCTATATACACTTAAGCTTTCGCAAGTCTTCTGGGCTACTTAAAAAATATTCCTTGAGGAGTTAAGACTTGATTAAATTTACCTGTTACAAAGGAAGTTTCCAAAACGACAAGAAAGCACACAATCCAAGAAATCAACCAAGAAAGCCTGAAGCACCAGATAAGACACAAATCAGCAAAACAGATTGCCATGACAGATGCTTAATCAGAGAAAACCATGTGTGTAACCGAGAAATTAATACGATGAAAGAACTAAGTTACATACTGTGGAGAACTGAAAAGCAAAGGGATACATCCGCATTACTTGTGAAACACAGTCAACCCACTGCAGAATAAATTCAAGTGAAAATCCATTATTAATTCAAGAGAAACGAGGATGTGAGCAATATGTTAACACCAATAACATGTGAACCAGCAGTTACACAATGTCTAAGAGAATAATAAATAAAATGGTGCTCTATTTAAGAAACACATACATGCAGAAACATATATAGAATTGTTGATTGCTATGTTCCAAAAGTCAGGCATGAACTATAACTACATACTAGAGAGAACAAACAAACCTGCAAAAATATGGGAGAAAAATTGTTTGAAGTCTGAGCATGAGAAGAACTAGGAGCTTGAGATGATCCCCCAGGTGATGAAGAAAAACTCCCTGCAGAAGATTGCCTAGATAACTCGTAACCTCCAGACATAGGCATTCCTAAACGGTCTGAAAAGGGGTGACCAAATGCTAGCCAATCTTTTTCTACAAGTGCCTTTACCACGTAAATAAATAAAAAAATCAGGATTAGGGTAGGGCAAAGTAGGAAAATGCAATTTAGAAACAGTCCAATAATGTAAAATGAACCTGGAATCCTGTGAATGTCCGGTAGTATGGATCAAGTAACAAATTAGCAAGTGAAATCAATTGAGTTGTTCGATCCCATCCATCACTACAAATACAATAGAACATAATTTATATTCAAAATGATTATAAAATAAACAAGTGGTACAACTTAGAGAGAAATTGTTTAGCATAAATTTAAGGGAAAGAAGCCTTGCAAAATTTAACCCAACCCAATAGTTAGCAACTTCCACAAGCATAAAATAAAACAGGTACATCACACAAGAACGAATTCAATAAAATAAACCAAACCAAATTTTGCAAAACTGAACAGATACTGTAGAAATACTTGCAAAATATAGTTATGTGAAGAGACAGATATTAAAAATGAAGCCTACTTCCCAGAATCATAAACTAAAACCATAGAAGACACTACCGGCTTAAACTGTATGCAAACCCAGATTTACACATTAAATGGCAAGATTCAGATGCTTTGATGGGTATAAGCTGCAGTTTTTCAATGGGTCACTAATAGATGACTGAATTCTAGAGCGTCACTATCAACTATTCAGGTTTACTTACTCTCTAACAATATACTCTACCAAATTAAAAAGATCAGGAAGCCTGATAAAGTAAAAATTCTGTCAAACAGACCTTAAATATGAAAGTATTGTCTAACGATAAAAATAAAACCCTATTTCAGCATAAAATAAAATAAGAAGGCATGCAAGTATCTTTCCTCCAAGCTTTCATTAGAGTATTCGTATCATCAATCCTCAAGATGGTATTTAAACATCAACTATTAGATGCATATCCTTTCCATGAAATGCATTTCTAAAATTTGATTGAATATGTAGTCTGCATATCGAATCACAAGTAATTCTTTACAAGAGATGGGCATGAACGTTTATCAAACAGACCAGGAATTAGTCTACACGTCCTAGACACTTGTTTTTCATATTTTAAATAATTAACTGTAGTATCTTATTGGCAAGAATCTGATTTGCTTCTATTCCCACTCTTAGTTTTCCTTGCACTAGAACACTCGTCAAAGGGCACACTTCGATTCTAACAATAATTTGTACATTCTAAATTCTAATAGGTTAAATGAGACATCGGAGAATCAAACAAGTATTTGACTATGCCTGTAAATTGCCATCAACAAATGATAGTTTTTTCTCCCCGGCCTTCTTTTCTCCTTCACTTCCTAGAACTGACATCTTCCTGCAACTTCCTCACAGCATTTTGTCATATTTCCTTTACAGACACTATCCACATTTAGGTTACTTCCTTTCAATGAAACCCTATTAGAATATAGATGGACAAATATCCCACAACCTTTGCAGATTTGCTTTGAAGATAAATTGATGACTTATGATTAAAGGCAAAGACTACCAACCTACAATGTACCAGCACGGAAGCTGATTCCAAAGCAACACGGGCGGCTATCCAAGCTGAACCAGCTAAGACACTCTGCACATGTATTAACCAACCACTGTCTCCAAGGGTTGATACCGAAGCAGACATACTGCTCAGGTTCCCTCCACCCCAGGTCCACCCACCGTTTCTCTGTCAATGAAAAAGACATGAGCATGTTCATATACTTAAAATGGGACATTTGTTTAAAAACTAACAAAAGGGCTCTGAACTCAAAAGGTTAGTTTTGTGAATACTATTTCCTTCCCAAAATGAGTATTTTACTTCTTTAATTTTGATGACCCAAAAAGTTACCTCTTTGGAAGTCAATTATGCATGAAATGTCAATTGTACTCTTCTCATTTGTTAGTTACCACCACATAGTGGGTTAGCGCATAAAAATATATGAGGGTATGTGTGGAAGTCAAGCTATAATTTCATGCATCCTTAATTTTTACATAAGATCAAATAAGACACTCATGCGGGATGGAGGGAGTATGTAATGTGTAAACATTTCATAATCAATCATTATGAGCTGCAGCTAAGTTTCTTTTAAATTCATAAACATGCAAACCACTGACGTGAGACTAGCTCAATTCATCAAGATAGGTTAATTCCAGAGTTTTCTGTTAAGATAGGATGAATGCAACAGAGATCTAAACATCATTGATTTCAAGTGCCACAAGTAGCTAACACAACAACAAATATAAATTTGGCTACCCTGTACATCAATGCAAGCAGTTTTTCCTGATGGACATTTATGATCTGCTTCCTCATAAAAGAGTGACCATATGAAAAGTGGATATTGTAATAACGCCTGCAAGTATCCTACTCTAGAAAAGGGAGAACGATTGATCAACGCATAACAAATGAACTTCATGCAATCCAACGCTAGTTTTGATCATATGATCATTCACAATTTCACCAGTAAAGATTGCACATAGTTACTACCTACCTTAACAAATAAACTTGAGTTCCCAACAAATTGAATAAATGAATAAAACTAACCAAGAATGATGACATTCCATCTGATGATGTGGTGCCATAAGTATCTAAGTAGTCTCTAAGCCGCACGAGACTCTCCCTCATTGCATGTATGTTGTCTATCCCAAAGAAAACTATCTGATGAAAGCAATACAAATGAAGTGTATCATCAGCACATAGTCCCTGCCTAGTTTTTGAAACATGAGATACATCACTGCATAAGCTGAAACTTAGACGAACCTCAGATTGAAAGTAATTTGCAGATGACTCTGAGCCACCTCCCATTGCCCCATTAGCCAAGGCATTTTTCCTAGGTCTTGCATCAGCAATATATAGCTTCCTGAAAGAGAATAAGAATTAGCATATCAAAATGCCTTGTGTATAATGAACACCAGCCATTAATTGACCCTATAGCATAAATAACCAAACGCATAGAACCAATTCAATTTGCTCATTAAAAACAGAAGAAAAGGGGATGAGCAATGCCAAAGAAATAAGCAGTCATTAATTCACCTTTGAACAGCTATGTCAGACACCCAACAGATTAGTAATTATTGCACTTCTAATCAACACTGGGCAGATGCTAACAACAGCAGTACCTCTCAATGATTCTACTTATAAATGGGTATCCAGTTACACCATACCATGATTTTGCTTACATGATTGCATTTCAACGATAATTTAAACAAGACAAACTCGAATATCATATAGTATATGCACAAATTCAGGGGGGGGAAAATACCATGAGAAAGAAAAAATCAAAAGGAGATATAAGGAAAAATGGTAAATACTATTCATTTACATCAACATAATAATAACAGAGCACAAATGCCTACCTCCGCCCTCTCTTTCCACCACTGAGTTGAGTGCAAAGTGCAGCAACAAGTTTCTCATCAGCATTGCTGCAGATGTACAAGTCAAGAACCAAAGTCATATCCATCTGCTGCAAGTGCTAAATGATGAATAAAATTTAGTCCTCGTTTTTTTCTTCAAGAACCGTTGTCTGGTATGTTAGTTTCCCCCCTAAGAATTTCCCACACATAAAATAATCAATAGTGTGGATTTTAGCAGAAACTTGACATTACCTCCTCATATTCATCATGAGACCAACTAGTGGTTGAGAAGAACGTGCAAGGACTGCTCCAGTAACTATAAATGACATGTATAAAGACATCAGTAGAGGTGTGATATTACAAGCAAAAGTTCTGAGAAAAATTTAAATACATGCAGGCTAAACAAATACCAGGGTGACACCATGAAACTACAGGCAGACGACACCTTGCACGGAAGGAGGAAGCCTGAACCACTTCTTCATCTCTAACCTCGATTAATATTCAATTTATCAATAGCATAATTCCAGTGTAAACATAAATTGCATCAGAAATTGATGCAATTGAGAGCAAGAAAAGAAAATATATCTATGCCTTACCTAATTGATCTTGGAACAATCAAGGCAAATGGGTAACTCTGGCACAGTGCATAGGTGGAATTGACAACACTTATTCTCCATAGCTCATTGGAGACTGTGAATGATCCTTCTTCAATCACAGCCATTGATGCACGATAAGAGTCTTTTCTGAGAAGCCGAAAATATTCATTCAGTAAGCGCACCTTTGGGTTGGTGCTGTTATATTTGGAAGCTCCGGAAGAAAAGGCATAGAGATCCCATACTCGAACTGGTTTTGTACATCGCAATAATGCATCAAATACTGCACGCCTCTGTAAGATATAAAAATCAGAGGTATTAATATTCAAGCCCATCCATATGCATGAACTCACTGCAATCATCGTCAAGGCCAAATCATATAAAATATCACTACTGAAAACAAAATAATCTTCTATAATGCTATAAACATATATATCAATGAATCAAGTTGTGGACAAATTAGCACAATTATATAGCTGATCATGTTTGGATTCTCTTCACTTTTGATTTTCTTTTATATTATCTTCATTCTAAGGAGAGGCTGCATTATTTTCGTAATGATTTTTTTTCAGCTGATAAAAATGCACAAATATGTAGCATAGAGCTGCACGTGCTTGGACAGACATTATCTTTTTCAGGAACACCTTAATAAACTAAAGGGGGAATTGCTGAAATGTGCCCTTATGAATTGGACAAGGACGGAAAACTGCCCAGTGAAAGAAAAAACGTGCCACAGATGGCCTTCTCAATCCTGCATGTCTATCAGATTTTCTGTGAGTTTTTAAACAAAATGACTACTTTACCTATGCAATATTAAAAAACGAGTAACGACAGCTGTTCCAACCGGTATTAAATAAAAAGATTAGTTAAGAAAATCTAATGTTTTTAAAATTAATTATTCAAAATAAATAAAATTATTGAGATGATGACGTCACCACCCCATTGCCTTCATGGGTATGCAACAAAGGGGACTCGGGATCGAAAGTGCCCGTCTTTGTCTCCATCTGAACGAGTACACCGAAGTCGAATTCAACCCTAGATGTCGTCGTCATAGTCACGGGTTGCATCTCTTGCATTTACCCTTATGTGTTGACCACGTGCGGAAAACTACTCCAAGTTATGGTAACTTGCTGTACAAAATTTAGGCCAAAATTTCGATTTTGCCTTATTGTTCAATTCTTAAAACATGTAAATGATTCGTGACCAATTCATAAGGCATGTAATGATCTGTGGCCATTTATAAAGGCATATAAATGATCTGTAGTCAAAAGATAGTGCTCTAATTGGTCACTTTTAACCTTAAGGTAGTTTTCCGCACACGGTCAATACTAAAGGGTAACTTTTGACGATTAACCCAAAAAAATTGAAAGACATCTGAGAAATGTATCTGAAGGTTGTTGGCATTTAGAAATCCTGTTTTTGAACTTAGTACAGATTTGTAACAGAGAACTAACTTATGTTATGTATGGGAGCGTTATGACGTGTTGGGCTCGCGGTATATGTCTCTGACATCCACATCAGAGGTGCATAACAACCTGGCGTCAAAGGAACAACTAAACCGAGAAGAGGAAGAAGCAAAGTAAAGAGAGGGAGGTATTGAGAGAGAGAAAAAAAATTAAGTGATGGCAATTAGTAGAAAATTTTGAAATGAGCTGAGGTTATTTTTGTCATTTAAGCCTTCAATTTAACAAATTTTGTATAATTCTTAAATAATGAAGACTATTTAACATTGTGCTTTCCTAGTAACTTATTCAAGGATTAAAAAAATAGTAAAATCAAGATTGTTGCGCGAAGATTAATTTCTTTTTGGAAAAGGGCAAACTTCATTCCAGTGAACAAAAAAAGAGAGACACAATACCTAATTAAAGCAACCCAACCAAACAAAACATAATTCCGACCCCTTACACTATCTCAAGATCTTTAAAATGGCCTTCTCAAAGGCTTTTGTACATAAGTGTTTTCTTCTCCTACAAAATAACTCTTTGATTTTTGTTGCAAGGGTGTCAGCCGGCAATGCTCAGCCCATAAAAGATCCTCCAATACCTTTCATTCCAAATTGAATAAACGATGCCAACAATAACCAAAAAGAAAGACCTTCTTTGGAGTTTCTTAAATCTCCAAACAAACAAACTTTTCTCACTCCAAACATGCCACTTTTGATGCATATTCCTCGCTCGAACCCATCTCATCAAATCCCTCGGCACTTGGTAGGAACAACTGCACTACTCTCCTTCTCCACTCCACATATAAATTTATTTATCGAGATTCACACGTCAGTAATCGACCATGACTCATAACCCAGAATATAAAGGTATGTTTAGGGAACTTCAAACACCCTCGCGTGATATATACTGGATGGACATCCTCTGCCTAGTCTCCATTCTCCATTGGTAGCCTGCTATAATAGAGTAGGTATCTAAGTCGCGCCCCTTACAAGTCTCTCACTCACACTATCCCTAAACCTTGTAAAAATCCCCTACAGGTTCTTCCAATGCCACAACATTCTGTACCCCGAGTCACCCTCCCACGTATTCTTATTCTTGATATCAACATTAATGTTAAAGGAGGGAAATTAAAAATGTCAATCTTGCCGCCATTCAATAGATGTCTTGGATCTCCACCCACACTAGAGTTTTAGAGTTGGAACGGATTTAATATGATATCACAGTCTGGTTTGTCTTTAGCTTACAGCCCTCTTCCTAGAGGATTGTCTTGATCCAAATGCATGTCTATGATCCTTGATGCACGTGCAACCATTTATCTCAACTCAACATGCTTGTGAGTGGTATAAGTATCTCACATCTAAAATATGTGAATCTTGTCACCACCCATCGACTGAGATTTTGGGGGGATCGGAATGAATTAAGCGTTAATATAGTGTCCTAGTCATGTTTGGTAGTATTAAACTCGTAGCTTGTTTACACTTGCCTCTAACCATATATTTTTGGTCCAAGTGCGACACTTACTCTTGCCCGCCTACAATTGAGGAGTGTTGAAGTGTCCCACACTAAAGAATATTGATTCAGTGACTAACTTATATACTAGTTGGGTCTCCACCTAATAGCTTAAGCATTTGGGTTGCAGTAACGGAAATTGAGCAAAAATTGTTATAGTTCCAAAGATGTGGTGCTCTACAAATCAACACAAAACGAAAACAACACTTTCAATTGTTCAAAGATAATAGTTGTACAACCATTGGACTAAATCATCAAGCAAAAATATTCTTGCTTAAAAGAATGGACCCAGGATTTGGATGCATGGGTGCTCCCTTCCAGAATGATTATTTTGAAGAATGTTGAGTGATCTAGTTTATATAAAACTTCTGAAAGCTAGATGGCACCTTTTTCCTCCGGTTAGTCCTTTTCAAGCAACCACATTGAACTGTTATTTAACGGGACTAAGTTTTGTTCTTTTTTACGAATTAAAAGCATCAGTGCGCAACACTTATATCCACAAACAAATCATAAAATTCATATCAACAACATGAAACCTAAAATACTGTAGTATACACAAAAAATATAAACAAGAAATACTTACCTGCTTTGTTCTAGGGCGGAAACCGAATACGATAATTCTCATATCTTTCCCTACAGAATGAATGAGCAACTGTTAGTTCTACCAACATAAATACAAATATGCATGACTAGCAAAGAAAAGGAAACTCCCCCTTTCTAACACATGAAAACTTAGCCTACTGCAGCAATCAGGTCTCGCTTTCTACTTTAACTTTCTTGCTCTTCCTCCCAAATGTTTTCTTCATTTTCTCTTTTTTGGTACGGCACAATATTTTCATGTTTTTGTTTGTTATTACATTAAATATAAAGAATAGAATGAAGACAATAGAGATGTGCGTGATGAAATGTAGTTGTTATATCAAAACATGCTACCGTGATTATTTCATATAATATATTCTAGTTTCGTACAGAATTTTTTTTACAGAAACAAAAAGTAAACCATACTACTTTTTAGAAAATTTTGTTCACCACATAAAATCATGAAAAATAGTATAGAAGAGTAACTTTGAGATCTGCTAGTGTGGTTGATACATGGACCAGGGTCAATAATATCAGATTCATCCAAATCCAATATCATGAATTCTGTACAGAATAGGCATATCGCATATTATTTGGTTTCACATTAGACTTCTCATATAAATTAGACACCTTCCCTTCTAAACCATACCTCAGAATGCCTTAGTTCACAATATTGTGCTTGGCCAAATACTAAGAAATTAGGATATATTGGGTATTAAAATTCCAGGAACATAAATACATACTAGGACAAAAAGATTATAAGAGAGCATACCTATAACTTGAAGAAGTCGCCGTGAAGGAATTTTTTCAGACTGACGAGGGGTGGATTGAACCTTCACAACCTACATTCCATTCAAGAAATAAGAACAGAATGCTACTCTTCCCTTCTGAGAAATATAACTAAAAATGAGAAAGGCAACAGCAAAACGAGAAAGATAGAGTAACAACTAACCAAGTATACATATACTAGAATATAACATAGCTTACTATTTTGTTGAATTTCTCAATCGTTGCCAATGGTATTGTGCCAAGTCTGACGATATTCCTTGTACCCTCGCTCTTTGAGAAAGGAAAAAAAAAACAATAACAATGAATAAATATATGGATGATATAGACATATAGTATCTATTCCATGTTTGAAATAGATTCAATGAAAATAACAACCCTTAGTTCACTTTTATAAAATTTAGATATGGTGTGGTCTAGCTATCGAATGTTGTTAAAGCCCTATCCAACCCAAAAGCTCGAACTAATGGGTGGAGGCATCAAGATGTATAT
>JAYMTN010002579.1:0-10912 GCA_036897425.1 Erodium trifolium | reverse complement strand
CCACCCGTTCCGTTATCGGCCCGGCCCGCGCTGCCGCAGTCGGATGTGCGATTGGTAGGGGCCCCGGCGAGGACGACGAAGGATACGATGAGACTCAGAAGTTTGATGAATTTGAGGGAAACGATGTGGGGCTATTTGCGTCGGCGGAGTACGATGAGAACGACAAGGAGGCGGATGCGGTGTGGGATGCCATTGATAAGATGATGGATTCGAGAAGCAAGGATCGGAGAGAGGCCAGGTTGAAGCAGGAGATCGAAACGTACCGTGCATCGAACCCTAAGATCACCGAGCAATTCGCAGATTTGAAGAGGAAGCTCTACGACATATCGTCTAATGATTGGGAGAGCATTCCGGAGGTCGGCGATTACTCGCTGCGGAACAAGAAGAAGAGATTCGAGAGCTTCGTACCAGTGCCCGATACTCTGCTGGAGAAGGCCAGGCGGGAGCGGGAACATGTCACTGCATTGGATCCAAACACCCCAGTTACAGACTTGACGGCTGTGGGTGAGGGAAGAGGTACAGTGTTGTCATTGAAGCTAGATACATTATCTGATTCTGTTTCCGGGCAGACTGTGGTTAATCCAAAAGGGTATCTGACTGATTTAAAGAGCATGAGAATTCACAGTGATGCTGAAATTTTAGATGTGAAGAAATTGAGATTGTTGTTGAAGAGTTGTACCAGGACCAATCCAAAGAAACCTCGAGGTTGGATTGCTGCAGCATGGCTGGAAGAGACTGCCGGTAATGTTCAGGCAGCTAGGCAGCTGATACGGAAAGGGTGTGAGGAGTGCTCTAATGATGAAGATGTTTGGTTGGAAGCATGTCGCCTTGCGAGTCCTGATGAAGCCAAGGCAGTTATAGCTAGGGCTGTGAAGTCTATCCCCAAATCCGTTAGATTGTGGATCCAAGCTGCCAAGTTGGAGCACGATGGCGTCAATAGGAGTAGGGTTTTGAGGAAAGGACTCGACCACGTTCCTGACTCAGTCAAGCTGTGGAAGGCGCTTGTGGATCTTTCTAATGAGGAGGACGCGAGGTGTCTGCTTTCAAGAGCTGTGGAACTCTGTCCTTTCCATGTTGAATTCTGGCTTGCATATGCGAAGTTGGAAAGTTATGATCAGGCCAAGAAGGTTCTCAATAGAGCAAGAATGAAGCTGCCGAAGGAGCTTGCAATTTGGATTGCATCTGCGAAACTCGAAGAAGTTCATGGAAATATTAACATGGTAGGGAAAATAATTGAGAGGGGTATAAGGGCATTACAGAGAGAAGGGTTGTTGATTGATAGAGAAGAATGGATGAAGGAAGCTGAGGCTGCTGAGCGGGCCGGAACTATTGCAACTTGTCAGGCTATAATTAAGAGTACGATTGGAATTGGAGTAGAGGAAGAAGATGGGAAGAGGATATGGGTTGCTGATGCAGAGGAGTGTAAGAAAAGGGGTTCTGTTGAAACAGTCAGAGCAATTTATGCCCACGCTCTTACTGTTTTCCATACAAAGAAAAGCATATGGCTTAAAGCAGCTCAGCATGAGAAGAGCCATGGAACCCGGGAATCTCTCGATGCCCTGCTTCGCAAAGCAGTCACATATATACCACAGGCTGAAGTTTTGTGGCTCATGGGTGCCAAAGAGAAGTGGCTTGCTGGAGATGTGCCTGCTGCTCGAGCTATTCTTCAAGAGGCTTATGCTGCCATTCCCAACTCTGAGGAGATTTGGCTTGCAGCTTTCAAGCTTGAATTTGAGAACCATGAGCCAGAGAGAGCAAAAATGATTCTTGCCAAGGCTCGAGAGAGGGGCGGCACAGAAAGAGTTTGGATGAAATCAGCTATTGCTGTGAGAGATTTGGGTAACCCTGCAGAGGAGCGAAAGTTGCTTGAAGAAGGGCTGAGACTCTTTCCTTCATTTTTCAAGTTGTGGTTGATGCTTGGACAGCTAGAGGAACGCCTTGGTCGCCTGGTGCAAGCTAAGGAAGCTTATAAGTCGAGTCTGAAGCACTGTCCTAATTGCATTCCTCTTTGGCTTTCACTTGCCAACCTGGATGAAAAGATGAATGGGCTGAGTAAAGCCCGAGCAGTTCTCACCACAGCAAGGAAGAGGAATCCTCAGAATCCTGAACTCTGGCTTGCAGCAGTTCGAGCTGAACGTAGACATGGAAATAAGAAAGAAGCAGACATTTTGATGGCAAAGGCTTTGCAGGAATGCCCCAACAGTGGTATACTGTGGGCAGCTTCCATTGGTATGGTTACACGCTCCCAGCAGAAGATGAAGATTATGGATGCTTTGAAGAAATGTTATCAGGATCCATATGTCTTGGCAGCTGAGGCCAAGCTATTCTGGCATTATAGGAAGGTCAACAAAGCTAGGGAGCGGCTCAACAACGTTGTGACTCTTGCCCCAGATGTCGGGGATTTTTGGGCTCTGTACTATAAATTTGAACTTCAGCATGGGGATGAGGAGAATCAGAAGGATGTTTTAAGGAGATGCAGTGCAGCGGAACCAAAACATGGGGAGAAATGGCAAGCAGTTTCTAAGGCAGTAGAAAACTCCCACCAGTCCACTGAAGCAATATTGAAGAAAGTAGTACTTGCACTTCGGAAAGAAGAGAGTGATGCTGAGAAACATGAAAACTAGGTACTTGCGAGCTCTTGCAGCTTTCCATATGTTTCTTTCTTTCTTTCTTTCTTTCTTTCTTTCTTTCTATTGGTATGTAGCTGAGATCCGAGAACTATATTATCTTTGGGAGAATGTAGTTCTTATGTTGACTATCATACTGCACTTGTTGAGCTGATCCGCATAATCTGCTTAGTTGTTTCAATGGACAGAATAGGCTTTGAAACATTTGGTATTTTCCTATTTTTCTGTGTCAATTGGTTTCATAATATTTCAACCTCTGAACATAGTAGTCACCATTATCTATACGTTCATGTAATTGTTTCTCCTCAATTAATTTATAGTCATTAAATTCTCATTTGTTCAAAATTACACTGTTGTTATTATACATTTGTTAGATTAGTTTTATCTTTCCTTGGGCCGTTTTATCTTACACTGGTGTCCCAAATGTTTGTAGGAAACACAGTATGCATGGAAATATGAAGTTCTTGTGTACATCATTTCTCTACTAACAGATCACAATAAAGCTAAGAGGGGTCCATAGTTTAATCCTAAAATTTCACTTGTCTTCATCTGTATTACTCACTTTGTTTCCCGTTGATCTTTCCTCAGAACCATGAATTTAGCTGCAATGTCATCCTAATCCGGCAACTTAGGATGAACATGTCTGGGATGCTGACAAAGGTATGATGAACTAGACCTTTCAATGTTTCCTGCAAACCCCCCTTTAGGCCTATCTTTGGCCATTGTTGTGGCTCTCACATGTTTTCTTGTCCAATATTTAGCCTCCCATAGACCAGAACGACCTTCGGAACCACATAAATGTTCTGATTCTGGACAGGTAAAGACATCGTATACAGTTGAAAAATGTTCATGCTTAGTCCTCAGTCCCTGAGTTTCTACTTTCCCATTTCGGGAACTGTGAGGTTTCGACTCTAACCCTCCTGGTTGGAACTTCTCGTCCATATTTCTCAACATCATTACAACAATAAGGCTGTTCCAAGCTGCACTTGTCAAGGTCCTTACTTACCTCCTTTCTTCCTGGACTCAGATGTCTCAATGCCATTATGAGAGATCAGCTTTTCCTTAGGAAATTGATCCAAATTTGAAGAAAACGTTCTCACACTCTATTCCCTATTCATGAAAGTGATAATATCAATACCACTTTCTTCTTCATCTCTTCTTTGTAGTGGTTGTAGCTTGCTGGCTGGCGTATCATGTGATGATGGATGGCCTATATAGACGAGCTAATAACTAAAGTACTAGTTGCTTCTGACCGGCTTGATCTCATTGACAATGAATCTATAAATCTGGTTTCATCTACTATCTTCTTACCATCTGATCGTTGAATCTGGTAACTATGTTCTGTGTCCATCGTTTGGTTCCAACTATGTTCTTTGTCCTGTATTTACATCATTATGTATTAGAGAAGCATAAGACATTTGACTTAAATACTGACAGAACTATAAGAATACTCAAATTTACCTGTTTAATCCCCAGAACATCTGGTTTGGTGCTGTAACTATTGCTATCTCATCAACCAGTTTTCCAATCCAATCATCATGTGCTGGCTTCACGGACAGTTTCTCTTTTATCTGCAGATATGTATTTCACAGGATTTAGCTTAAACGATTTGTAAACAACGAGGAATGAGACTGACTGATTGAAACCAGGATAAAGATACTATGATTAAGTACTTGGTTGTTTACGAAGTTCCAGGGGAGCAGCTCAACTGCAGCCGTTGTAAATCTCTGACCATAAAGCTCTCGGAAGAGCTTCTTGATGCCTCCAAGTTCTGGTATGCAGCCACATCTAGCTGAGGCGAATAGGAGGCTACAAACCGTTTCATTGATGACTCCGGGAATATCTCTGCCGTTAGAACTAGAAGAAAGTCATTGCATTAGTTCAAGGATGAATTTTAGAACCGAGAAAAGGAAGCTGCTTTCTGTTGTTGTTGTTGTTGCTGCGCTACACACTTGTTCTCGATGATGTAGGAAAGTGAAACTGATTTAAGAGTGCGTACACAGATCATTGTAGAGCTGCAATGACTGAAAATAAAAATTGAGATCATTGGTCAGAGACAGAAGTAATGGGGAATGGTAAAAGCTGAGTGATGTTCATATCTTTTCTAATCAGTTTCTCACTACATGGTCATCGTGCATGTATTGGCTATGCCAAGCTACTAGACAATTTTTCGCTTTGTTAATGACACTCCAAGTACCGTGGTATCACTCATGCAGACAATTTTATCCACACCATCATCAAAGCACAAAGCCTTGTAGCCTAGCATATCCTTCATGTTGAAGCTATGTTTGAATATACGGTTCCATTGAATCTGAAAACTAGTCAGGCATCGTAGATAATCTTTAAGCCTTAGAGGAAAATGTGTATATTATGGGAGGTTCAATGGGTGTACCAACATACCTAACATATCAATACTGGGGATTCTTGTCTATTATTATAATCACTATTTTATCCCATATTAATGCATGGACTTTTGACATTTGAGTGATTGACTTTCACACCAAGCATTCAAGTGCGAAGAAAGTTAACTAATGATCACTCACATATTTATTAGAAAATCAATTATTGCCAATATTTAATGTTTCTTGTGTGGCAAATCCTTGTCAACACGACAGATCAACTGTATTGACATGTGAATGCAATAACATTTTATTAAAAAAAATGTAGATATGGAATCAATAATGTGAATCACTTGCATTGACATGATTCGGACAGCATTAACAAAAAGAGTACTGCTGAATTCAAGCTGCTCCTAAGCATTTTAATCTTGTAATCGAAATTACATGCACTTATGGAGGAATAAATATTTTGAGAGACAATCACCAAAATAAGCTCAAGAACACACCTTCAATAGAAAGGTCAATCTCTATTTCTCTCTCTCAGTCAATATCTCTCTTTGAGCGCTGTTTTGTTTTGCTTACTCTCCCGTTTCCTTCTGTCACTGTCTACAATTGCTTTACT
Source organism: Erodium trifolium (assembly GCA_036897425.1). Taxonomy (NCBI): domain Eukaryota; kingdom Viridiplantae; phylum Streptophyta; class Magnoliopsida; order Geraniales; family Geraniaceae; genus Erodium; species Erodium trifolium. Next base: position 5,324 of record JAYMTN010002579.1, on the reverse strand, counting down.
GATTAATGCACCGCTTGCCTTTCATATTAATACTCAGACCTTTCCTATGATCCCAAAAGCTTCTCATCTCTGCACGATTCCAACAGGTAAAAGTTTCCATCTTTATTGTTTGATTCCAAGTTTTCTGACTAGGGTTATTGAGATTCTGGAGAGATCTGTTCATCACTTCTCTTTCCTTGGGCTGTGACAGATTGAATTCAATTGATCCGTATTTGAGTCCTTCTTGGGTTCGTTCCTCTTTGGCAAAATCATAACTTTCCTGGTCCTTTTCTGCTTTTTGTGGTGCTTTTACTTTTACATGTGTTCTCTCAAGTGGGTATTCAAAGTTAGGTGCAAAATTCATTGCTTTTTTAGTTTTTGCCCTCTGTCTGTCTCTCTCTCCTCATAGGTTTGGTGCTCATTCATGTTTTTGTACCAGGCAGTGGTAAAAAGTAAGTTGAAGGTGAGAAGTTTCTATCCCTGGGAAGTTCTGTCTTCCTGGTTCCTTTTATTTCCATGATTTGCAGAGTACTTCAAGTTTTGATTTTGGACTTTACTTGTTTTCAATTTCTCATTTTCCTTGGGCAATAAAAATGAGAGGGGTATTGCCTTGGATTGAAGATCTGTTAATTTCTTTTGTTTTTGTATCTGTTCGATTTGATCTCCATTGTTGTTCACTTTTTGTGGTTTTATGATGTAAAGAGGTAAGGTTTCAATGAATTATCTGGATATCCCATTTGTAGTTTTGTTTTTGTTTGTATGAAATGTCACGAAAACATTCTAGTTGTCTTGAGTTGTTTTCAATGTTAATTGTAATTGGTGAAGCATTGAAGATATGTTTTCTTGGAAAGGGAAAATGATTGACAATATCATGGTTGAATTGCACATGTAAAGGAGACAAGTTTCTTGTTTCCTGGTATGCTCTTGGCTTGGAATGCATCACTTTTCTTGTTTTTCTCTCTTCAACTTGTTTTAGTTTGAAATAGAATCTTTACATTTGATTCGCATTGATTTGTCCTGATGAATGACAAGGGATGATGTATAATATATTCCTCAGTCACATGGACGGGGTTTTAGATATGTCTTGTTCCATTGTTTGACCGTGCCGCCATCTCTGCCTTCTATGAAAGTATAGGACAAACAAATCGATAAACTAATGCCTTATTGTTTTCTCCACCTGGTTTCAGGATAGAATCACATTTGAGGTGTAAAACAGCCTGTGGTTTAATGTGTCAAAATCTTTGTGTTTCTATACCCCCGTGATCTCGGTTGTCTCTACTCTTTGCTTGACTTGCTGAGGAAATGGGTGCGTGTCTTTCGACTAGTAATCAGAGTAATTGCAGTAGCAGGAGTAACAGAGATTTGGGGATTGGGTGTTGTGGGCAAACTAGAACTAAGAGAACGTTCTCTGAGCATGGCGTTACATTGCAGAATTTATCCTCCATACCCAACCGGATTTTCACAAATGGGAAGAGTCGAACATCTTGCATATTCACACAGCAGGGTTGCAAGGGCATAAACCAGGACGCCATGATTGTGTGGGAAGTAAGTGTTTCCCCTTTAGGTTGTCAAGTTTGAAGGTCTATTTTCTTAGCCTGGTGTTGAATTTCTTTGTAGGATTTCATGGCAGAAGATGTGATATTTTGTGGTGTTTTTGATGGGCACGGTCCTCAAGGCCATGTTGTTGCTCGTAAAGTGAGGGATGCGCTTCCAGTAAAGCTCTTATCATTTATACATTCATACCAGTCAAGACAAAATGGGTCAGGCACAACTTGTTTCAAAGGGGGTCCGAAGAAGTTGGAAGGTGGAGAGTTGGAGAATGAGGTCTCGGTTGAGGATAAACTGAAATACACTTGGAGGGAAGCCTTTCTCAAGTCATACAAGGCCATGGACAAAGAGCTTAGATCCCAACCTAACCTGGACTGCTTCTGCAGTGGTAGCACTGCTGTTACTATAGTCAAACAGGTAAGCACTTCCTATACATTTCCAAGCACTTTACTTCACACTTATTTTTTCATCTTCATGATTCAGGGGTTGAATCTATTTATGGGGTATATTGGCGACTCTCGCGCTATCTTGGGATCCAAGGACAGCAATGATTCCATTGTGGCGGTGCAGTTGACTGTTGACCTGAAACCTGATTTGCCAAGTATGTATTATGCTACTGTTTTCTAGGCAATCCTGTGGGTCTTGAATAACCTATGAACCTGAATTGGTATATATGTTGGTAGGAGAAGCCGAGAGGATTAAACGGTGTAAAGGTAGGGTCTTTGCATTGCAAGATGAACCAGAAGTCTCCAGAGTTTGGTTGCCTTTCGATGATGCCCCTGGATTGGCAATGGCACGAGCATTCGGTGATTTCTGTTTGAAAGAGTATGGGGTGATCTCAATACCAGAGTTTTCCCACCGCTTACTTACAGAAAGAGACCAGTTCATCGTTATTGCCTCTGATGGGGTATGTGTAATTAATACTTCATTAGAGTATTTGTTTTAGTTGTGGTATCCTAATTGATGTTGTGATAGGTGTGGGATGTCCTGAGCAATGAAGATGTGGTTGAGGTAGTATCCTCGGTTCCTAACAGAGCTTCAGCTGCAAGGATGGTGGTGGACTCAGCGGCTCGAGAATGGAAGCTCAAGTACCCAACTTCAAAGATGGATGATTGTGCTGTGGTCTGCATGTTTTTGGACGGGAAAATGGATTCAGAGGAACAAGTGTTTTCTTCTGCAATGATCCAGAGCAACAATGCAGTTGATTGTGACGATAACCAGAAACCCGAACCTTCCTTGCAAAGGAACTTTACTGTGAGGCCATCAGAGGACAGTGAGACTTTCAGGAGAGTGGCAGCTGCTGAAGATGAGAACTTGTCAGGGTTGGAAGGTGTCACCAGGGTGAACTCACTTGTACAGCTTCCCAGATTTTCAGAGGAAAGACCAAACGATAGTGAGGGTTTGTGCCTTACTGTGTAGAACCAAACAAGGTCTGGTTGTGTTGTTCTGTTACTGCATAGGCTTTTTGAGCCTCACAAATACAAGAAAAATTGCTGTATCAAATGTCTTTGCAGATACATTATTGCCTTCAATGCTTAAAACAAGAGTTCAGGGTCCTATTCTCTTGACCTACAATCCCACCATTGTATATATTCAAGCTATCTTTGAGTTCAAGTTGAGGCAGTCCAAATATATATCTTCCTCCATCCCTACACGAGCGTTCTACACAGAACTCAGAGTATCCACAATACGCCAGTAAGGCTACATGTAAATCATCTTTCAAATTTCACTATCTATCTTCCAAATATTTAAAATCTTCATCGAAATTGTTATCGAACATCCGCAACGCCTGACTATTTCAAATATAAAATTATCATGGAATAGTGTAACAAAACACAAAATATAGAATCAGAGAAAATAATATTTTTTTGATCAGCTCGGTTTTTTGTTAATATAACATTCTTCAAAAAGAATGTAGGAGTCTCGTGCCCAAGAAGGACTAGGACAAGACAACGATTACAAGAGAACTCTCAAAAGAGCTAAAGAGTAAGAGCCCGAAAATAAAGATACTGAAAATCTAAGGCAGAACAATTACAAACGAGACGAAGTCAACCCTCATCGGTGACCCACTCATCATCATCTGAGGCCTCAACTGGGGCTTTCGCTGGAATAGACTTATCTGGAAAAACTTTACGAGTTTCCGCAACCTGAATCCACACGTCAACTGGTTTGACAATTTTCTCTTGACTCAGAGAACGAGCTCTTGGCTTAGACTTAGCAGTATAAAAATCAGATAGATGCTTGAGAGGTCAACTTTGACGTTTCAGAGGTTTGAGGAGGGCGTCCTTCCACATACTATCCACCTGGTCCCCGATAGTACCAACTACGTTGGCTACTTTTCGCGACCTGCATCCTTAATCTAATAGATAAAACATAAATGATGTATTCATTTTAATTAAAAACATAAAACTAAACGTTCCCGGACAAAAAAAAATCCCATAATTTATCGTGGTGTTTCTCGCTAGTTGAGCCTCTATCATTTTCAACATGTTTTTTTATCTTCTATTTGTGCACGTCAATTTTGCACGGACCTTGTTCACCTCGTCTCTTCGATGCCTAAGAGTTCTTAAGCTTGGACTGGTTCTAGCCTATGTCGACAACTAGTGGTAGAGTCAGTCGTTGGTAATTGCGACCGATTGAACACGAGACAATTAGACCGAAGGCAAAAATAGTGATCGGATTCCAATCGAGTTTCATGTTTAAAAATGGGATGAGTGGTAAAAATTGAGTTGAAGATAAGAATTGAAGTCGGTCGTTGAAAATTGCAATCGATTGAACACGGGACAATTAGATTGCAAGCAGTGGCGGAGCCAGTTTTTTCAGTGAGGGGGGCACCAATTTTTTTCAATGATAATATGTGACGATAAAAAAAATTGAAGGGGGCACAACTACGAATTTAGAAGAAATTAAGGGGTGTTTTTGAAAAAAAAATTTGAAATACAAGGGATAATTTTTCAAAAAAATATTTGAGGGGGGCACGTGCCCCTCCTGGGGCCCATATAGCTCCGCCCCTGACTGTAAGTGAAAATGACTATGTTATGTTGATAAATGGGATAAGAAAGGTAAAAGTTGAGGTTGAAGATAAGGATTGAAAGGGAATTAGTTTTTAGAAGGAAAGTGTAGTTTTTGGATAATGAGGAGTTTGTGATTGATTTTTGTAGAAGGGAGACATATATAGTTCTTGGAGACGAAAGAGATATTGATCTCCAACAACTCTTTTCTTCTGACGATCGTGTTCATGGTGCATAACCGTTGCCAGTCGTAGCGCGAGCGAATTAGTGACGAAGCATCATTCAGTTGAACTCGTCGGCGAAATGGTACCCTTAAATTTAGCAGACGGTTATAGCGTAATGTCATCCGACAAAATGTATTTCGGTCATCCGGATCACCAATCATTTCGCCATCAATTCTTCCCACGTTGTCATGCTCTTAGCTATATTGGATTCCCATATTAAATATATAGCTATAACATCCCGAACCGTTGATCTTTGCCCAAAAGTAGACGAGACATTCATTGTTGGAGGAAAAATCGGCTAGAAACCCCTCTTATCCTAAAAACTGTGAGAACCCATTCTAGCCACACACTTCTAAGATCCAACATTCACCATGATGCCACATCATCACCCCAATCCTACCCAAATTCACACCATTTTCATCATTTCTCACACAAGCAAGGGCATAATTGTAATAACATGGTGTCATGTGGACAAATGTCCATTTTTTTCTTCACCAATTCACTAATTTAATCATTCCCGCTTGAAGCCAATCAAAGTTTGAACGATTGATCATGATAGAAA
>JAYMTN010002578.1:0-10913 GCA_036897425.1 Erodium trifolium | reverse complement strand
AGTTGTATGAGATAGTTGTTTGGGTATTTTTGCACTTTTTGATATTTTTAAAATAATCCCAAATTAAACTATTATTTTTATTTATGGAAAATATGAAATACATTATATTACTCTAATTGTTCTCGTCATCTCCAAATTTATCCCAAATGTGATCGATGAGGTCACTGTGGAGACGGTGATGAACTTCTCGATCTCGGAGCCTTGTTCTATGGCCCATGATACTTGTGATGTTCACCGCTTTCTCCATTTCTCGGGGAGTTATTTGAGCCAATTTCACTACTGTTGGATAATGATCAATCGAAAAAATAACAACAAAGTTTGAAAGAGAAGAAGAGGTGTAGAATAGAAGAGACGTATAAGAGGTGTGAGTTTTGTGTAGGGGTGATAATGTATTTATATGAAATATTAATTTTATTTTAAAAATTATGTCATTGCCACACGTCGCGTCGTCATTGGGCCTAAGACAACGCGTCCCATCGTTACAGTATTCAGCGGTGACAGGCTGCAACGAGCGGCACTGCAACGGCTCCTGCGTCGAGGAACCGTTGCAGGCGCTTTAACAACACCGAAACCACAAGCAAACGACGGCCGGTGGAAACCAACACTCTCTGATCGGAGAAGCACCCAAGATTCTCAACCCTTCATCTGTATACTTTCCCATTGTCGGCCGATTCCTAGTATCGTTGTCGAAGATCTTCAGGATTACTATAGATCACTGTAGCTTCTTAGAGAGCATTCTTCCCCCATGCATAATTTCATTTCCTTTTATAACTTAATCTTTACTATCGACTATAGATTCATAATATAACTTTTTTATTTAGTCAACAAATTTTCTAAAATATCTCCCAATATATTTCGGAAGATAAGATCATTTAAAAATCGAATGGTTTCTAAATTCTCTAATTTCTAGTATCATTTTCTCTCCTATTTTGATTCTTCCCATCCCAACAGAACAGAACATATACAATTATGTCTGAAAACTTTCTTAGAGCCTAAGCATCCAATCTGAATCCACCACAAAAGACATGTTACATTAAAAAAAACAAAAGTAGTGTCAAAGTGTGCCTGGATACAGCACATCACCATACCGCTGTCGATGTCGGTGGGGCCCCACTCACACCATAACTCGCCGTCCAAACGTTGTACACACAAGTACAACGTCAAAAAGACCACAATCGAGTCCGTTACCAAAGAGCGCGTCACGTAGATCACACTTAGATCTCCCCTGTTACGATCTCGCGTACGTTTCTCTGACCCAAAATGGTGAAAATATTGACTTTAATTATGGCAACAATTAATTTCCCAAAACTAATTAATGTTTACATCAACCCACTTACTTATTTTTCCATATTCGGATTTTTTAATGACAATAATTTTGATTTTAAGTATCATAAAGCAGATACTTGAGAGAGAGAGAGAGAGGGAATATGTTGAATGAGTGTTGAAGAACAGAAAATAAGGAAAAAGGGAAAAAGAGGAACACAGAGGCCGAGGAGTCAAAACCCCCTTGATCCCTTCACTCTGAGACTAGTTCTACTCTCTCCCTATCTGTTTCTTATCGGCATTGTGGCCATTGTACCACATTTGAAGTTTATGCTCTTATGTCACTGTGATTCGGTAAGCGATTTCTCTGTGAAACGTTTTTGTGGGTTTTGGGTAAATTTTTGTTTTTTCCTGTGATTTTGTGGTTCTGGGTCGAAATTGTTCTTGCCTGATTCTTTATGGATATGGCATTTTTCTGGAACCGCTGTTTGTTTCCCGGGAAAAGTTTGAATCTTATGATTGAGACCCATATTTTTCTATTTCCTTTGTTTATTAATTTCTATCTAAGGGTTTACATTTGATACTATCTAAACTGTAGTTGAGGTGAAGGGGAATTGGCTGGAAGATGTTCAGAGAAGGCATTGACAGCAGAGCCCTTAGATGGGCTCGAGAGGTGAGCAATTGTTGTTTATCTGTGAGATATAAGAAACCCACTAGGGTTTTGATTAATGGGTTTCACTCAATTTTATGGAAATTGTAGGGTGTTGCTTTCCAGAAAAAGGATGTTCCCATATCCGAACCAATGGGTACAAGAAGAGGCAGCAACAACAGGGGTTCTGGATTGCCTCAGCAAGCTAAGGCCACTAATGGTAATGTTTATAGGTCTGGATCAGACATGGAAACTTCTTCAGAGGATGAGATTCATGGCGGGCGATTGTCTCCCCAAGATGACAGAGTCCCAAGAGGTGCTGGTCCCAGAACGACCGTGCCAATGCAGAAGAGCGTGAATTATGGCAATGGTAGTTTGTTTAAGAAGTCGGGAAATGGTGTGGGTGGGAGGCCTGGTTTCAATGAATACGAGTCTTCCGACTCGGCAAGTAGTTCTGAGGTTTCATTGTCACAATCGAGAAGTAACAAACTTAGCAAAGGAGCATACACTTCTGATAGTTTCTCTTCTGATGTTACTTCATGGGCAAATGTGGAATCAATAGCTAGACAGGTTATTCTATCTAAATTCTGCTTCCTTAAGTGACATTGACGTAAGCTCCACAAAAGCTTCTGTGGTAAATCTGTTATTGTTTTGATTTGCTTCAAATGCTATCATAGAATATACTTAGATAAGACTTGTGTGATAATGACGCTAACCATACTTGTATAAACTGCATGTATCTATCACATGCAAATGCACACATTACACGTTATATTTGAATCATAGAACATTCTCTTCAAACTACTTGACAAAACAATAATGGGCTAGTAATAGCAAAACTTCTTTATTGCATAAGGTGTCACTACAAAGTACTAAATGAAGTATGAGATTGTCAGTAAACTGTGGTGCTCCATCTTTCATGAATTCTTTTCCATACGTAGAAAATTGTTAAGCTGGTGGGAACTGTACATAGTTATTGTCAGAGCAAGTATATATGTAGAGACTATATGCTAGGTTCACGATGGTGCCTTTGAATTGTACGTGCTTCCTTACAGTGTGAAAATGGATTGTGTTTATGATATCATTGAGTCTAAACTTCTGTCATGGCAAAGAAATGCAGAACACGAAGCTTTATGGCTACGACAGTCCAAGTGCTCCTCCATACAATGGTTCCAGTGCTGAAGTTGAACAAGTCAAGCAAAGTACAGTTTTTGGAGCTAAGGGTACACCTTCAAATGGACATGCAACAACAAATAAACCAAATACAAAAATTAGGCACTCAGGAACCAGTTCTTATGACGCCTTGTACAATGGAACTCCTGTCCCATCTGACAGGTCTGTGTGTATTCTTCTCCTTTTTGGCCATTTAAAATATTCTGGGTAAAACTTAATGGATGATTTTCTTAACAGGACATCAACTGGTGTAGAAGTTAATACAACTCTGGGTGCTCGCCTACCCACATATCATGCAAGGTTGGTTGATTACTTCAATTCAGTAGAGTTTCTCAGATAAATAAATTTAATTATTTATGAATTATGATAAAGAAGCCTATCTGTTGCAGTCAGTTTATTCAATTCATACTTGCTCTAATAAACTATTCTTGGGGGTTATTTAAACTGATGTAGTGGCTTGGGTCCGTGGTGTGCGGTGATATCTTATGATGCATGTGTTCGGCTCTGTCTTCATTCATGGGCTAAGGGTTGTACAGAAGCTCCTTCCTTTTTGAACAATGAATGTGCCTTGCTGCGAAGTGCATTTGGGTGAGTACACAATAACATTTTTGCTTTCAGTTATGGAAAGTAACGCAGAAGAAGGTAAGAAAAGCTCTGGAAAGTTATTTGTTTTCTAATATTTTTTCCCCCCTAAAAATTATAGTTTGGACAAAGTACTATTGCAACCAGAGGAAGAGCTGTTGACAAGAATATCTCCAGAGCCTGTTAGTGAAGGAGTTGCTCCGAAACGTAAGAAAACTTTTGGCAGAATGAAGGTGCAAGGTACTATATGTTCATCTTATTTAGGCATTTTCTTGTGTATAGCTATATATGCCCATTTTCCATGTCAATGCATCTATACCACATGTCTGAAAATATAATCATTGCACAGTGCGCAAAGTGAAAATTGGCTTAGAACAACCTACTGGATGTAGTATTACAACTCTAAAACCTCCAAAAATCAAAATGGAGACTCTTCGGCTACATTCGTCCAACTTAAAATCAACATTGTCTTCTGGATGGGAAGCTATGCGGAGAGTGCGTGTTGCTCCTCATATTCCGGCAAATGGTTCATTATCAGTTCGCAGCCTGGCTTATCTGCAAGCTAGCACTCAGTACGTAAAGCAGGTCTCTGGGATTGTGAAGACTGGTGTTTCCACTTTGCGCAGCAATGCATCATCTTACGAAGTGGTACAAGGTATGCAAAGTCATTATTCATGAATGAATGCAGTATCATTATAATTTCAATAAAGCATCTAACTGCAACATACTACTTTATGTGCTGCTACTGTATGTTCAATACATGTTCTTTGCCCTTCAGTGGGTCACTTCAAGGGTAAAGTAAATATGAGAACTCTGGGATCACGAACTTAGGGATCAATAATCAGTGGGAGGTTGTCAGTCCATGGAAAAAGACAACTGCCTTACTCCACTTGATTAAGAGTTATCCTAATCTTTTTGCAGTCATGAGTTATTCAATTAGAATCTTGTTCCATATGCTTGACAAAAGGATATTACATAGCTGATAGAATTCTGTGAAAGTAATAGTGGAAGTCACTTATGTTCCGGTTTTGAAGTGATCATTCACCCACTCTTTCTAGTTCTCTAATGAGGATTTTTTATGAAAAAAACCTGTGTTCTGGATGAGTATAAGTGCTTCTATGCAGTTTCCAGGTGGTTCCCCTTTTCAAATTAGTAAAAGGAAAGTAACAATGAACAGAAGATGTACAGACAGATACTCCATTATAACCGTGCGCGGACCCCATATCTAAATTTCTTGTCTTATAAACCTTGGTACTTGGTTTACAGTAACGTTAGCTGCATTATTGCACGTATTATATGTTGTATAGATTTCCATTTTCATATGTATCTAATGCTGTATTGAACTTACTTTATGTATTATTTAATTTGTGATGATGATTTGTTTTTATCAGATACATACAATTGCCAGTTGAGGTTGAAAAGTTGTCCGGAAGAGGATGCTATTAGAATGCAAGCGGGATCTAGCGAAACACATTTATTGTATGTCTCCTTATGTTTTCTATCACTTCAATCTTTGCTTTGTTAACTGTGTACTCACCTACTGGTATTTTGAAACAGTCTTCCAGATAGTCTTGGTGATGATTTGATTATTGAAGTTCAAGATTCTAGAGGACGATATCATGGCCGTGTCTTGGTTCAAGTGGCTGTCATCGCTGAAAATCCGGTAAGTCCTTTAGGGGCCTGTAAGCAGCTACGGGATGCAGATTGGTTCAGTGCTATGGCTGACAATTGATTGGTTGCAGAGTGAAAAACTCCGGTGGTGGCCTATATATCGCGAACCTGAGCATGAACTTGTTGGCAGGATACAACTGTTCATAAACTATTCAACTATTGCGGATGAGAATAATCATCTCAAGGTACCTGCATGGTGTCTTCTTATAATTCCTGAATCTATTTAAAGTGAGTTTGCTCTTGATCTTGACAATAATTTGGTGGATATAATTCACACGTGAAGCTCTAGTAATTGGGATAATCTAGGAATAACCTTTTCTAGGCATTGCAGTCATCTCCATGAGGTGGTATATACTAAAGGAGAAATGAAAATATCTTCTAATCTGGGCATAATATACTGAGTATACTTATGCTGATATGTATTTTTCTTTTTTCTTTACAAATATATTTTTGGATATTATTTTAAATCTATCAGTGTGTTGTGCATTTATCTTTCAAGTCTATGAACAGAGAATTTGTTTGTGTATATAGGAAAATAAGATTTGAATGATGAAGACATTGTTAGGCAGTAATGCGTTAATTGATTAGGAACAGATTCTAATAGTTTCAGAGATACTTCAACGTTTTCCTTGTTTGCTGGTTAAAGATGTTTACTGACTCCTTTATGTTTCTAGTGCGGCATAGTTGCTGAAACTGTGGCATACGACTTCGTGTTAGAAGTTGCAATGAAAGCTGATCATTTTCAGCAGAGAAACTTGGTGCTACGTGGCCAATGGAAGTGGCTTGTCACTGAATTTGCATCTTATTACAGTATTTCTGATGCATATGCCAAATTAAGGTATTGGGATTTTGTAATATATGTGATTCTATTACTTTGATTTGAATACGCTGTTGGGCAATATACTCTTGATACGTTTTTAATCTTCAATGTCTCTTGCAGATATCTTACCTATGTCATGGATGTTGCTACACCAACCAGCGATTGTCTTTCCTTGGTTCACGCTTTGCTATCACCTGTAGTGATGAAAGGCAATGGCAAGAATGTGCTAAGTCATCAAGAGGTTGGAGTTCAATAACTTATCTGAAAGTTTGTGGTCTTCCGTACTTGTTATTAGCAAGCATGTTTAGCGTGATAATAAAGTCGTTATATGTATTTTGAGGAACTATTGACCATTCTGTTTCCTTCTAATGAGCGACTCAACTGAAACTAGAACGTATGATTTTAATGTTAAGCTTGATCTTCCTGTGCGTTTGAGTGAAAAAGACGTCATTCAAATTTATTAGTCACGATAGATATATTAATGTGTGGTAATTATGGTGTTGACCAGAATCGCATTCGTGGGGAGATCGAAGATCAAATTCAGCAGATTCTTGCTTTGACATTTGAGAACTACAAATCTCTGGATGAATCATCACCATCAGGGATGGTTGATGTTTTTGAGCCTGCAATTGGGTTAGCAGCTCCTGCTCTCACGCCAGCTGTAGACCTGTACGCTCTTCTGCATGATGTCTTAAACTCTGAGACTCAGCTGAAATTTTGTAGATATTTTCAGGTACTGCAACATGACCTTCTTACGCTTCCTTCTGATTCTACTTATGGTTGTTTCTTATGAATCATCCATCTTTTGCAGGTTGCTGCAAAAAAGAGATCAAAAAGGCATCTGGCAGAAACAGATGAATTTGTTTCAGGCAGTAATGAGGGAACAGTGATGGATCCCATTACTCTTTCCACTTCATACCAAAAGATGAAATCCCTAATTTTGAGTATTAGGAATGAAATTCTCACTGACAAAGAAATTGAAAGTCAGCATGTCCTCCCCAGGTTTTGCTTCTTCCTTTGTTTTTCGTTATTCATGTCATAAAACTTCACCTAGAATGCACTGTAAACTCATTTTTAAGTTACACTTCTCGATTTATTATTGTGTTACTCACTACTGTAGACCACTTGTGGTACGTCATATCTCTAGGAACTTGAACCTCTTGGTTGCCAATGCCTTATGATCACACATGGCTAATCTACTTCTTTTTTCCACTTGGTTGCTTTATAATATAGAGAGGAAATAGCAAAAAAGTGCCCTTAAGTTTCGGGCTCGAGCAGATCAGTCCCCTAATGTTTCAAGTGGAACATATCGGTGTCTTGAACTTTTTCTTAAATTGTACCCGTCAATTATATTTAACGGAAAGGACAGAAAAGTGCCCCTAAGTTTCCTTTTTTTAAGAACTCCAATTTTGCCCTTGAATTAAAAAAATCTTAAAGATACATAAAAATATAAAATAATGAAAAAATAGATGAAAATATTTGATAACTGATATTTGAAAAAGATAAAAAAAAATATAGGAGCGAAAATTATTTTTAGCTTTTGAAGTATAACATTTAATACCCTTGTATTAAAAAATATGAAGAAAAAAACTATTTATATATGTATATATTGTAAATGAAAATATTTCATATTTGGATAAAAATATATATCTAATAGGATGACAATTATATAATTTTTGAAGTATAATGTTTACTATGTTGAAGGGGCATATTTGGCCATTCATTCATTTTTAACAGAAGTAGTAACAGTGCACCTAATAAAAGTTTAAGGCACGATCTGTCATTTTCATTCATTCGAGTGTTGTTTTATTTTCATTTGCTTATCAACATTATTTGTAGTGATTAGTCTATATGTGTGTATAACTGAGCTATGATTTCTCTTATTGACTTGTTTTGAATATCCGTGTTTGAATTGTACGTGGCTTTTTTGCAGTTATATTGAACTGCCAAATCTTTCTTCATCGATATATAGCGTGGAGCTGTGCAATAGAATTTCTACGTTCCTTGTTGCATGTCCTCCTGCTGGTCCTTCACCTCCTGTTACAGAACTAGTTATTGCCACAGCCGATTTCCAGAGAGATCTAGCAAGCTGGAACATCAAGTAATGTCTTGCTATTACTATTACACAACACCAGTAATGCCATTGTGCTTTTTGCGTGACCACTCATTCAAATTATCTTTCTCAGTTATGTCAAAGGCGGAGTGGATGCAAAAGAGTTATTTCACTTGTATATAGTGCGCTGGATTCAAGATAAGCGTCTTGCTTTACTCGAGTCTTGCAAATCAGATAAGGTAATAATCTTACATTATTGTTCATCTTTCCAACTTCAATGGAATCTTAGCATGGAATTGAGTAATTACATCAACATATTTAAAAAAATAAATTTCCACATCTGTTTAATAAGAAAACTTCCAAATTCTGCAATTTTCTCAGGTGAAATGGTCTGGTGTTAGAACACAACACTCTACAACTCCTTTTGTTGATGATATGTATGATCAGTTGAATGAGACACTGAAGGAATATGAAATCATTATTAACCGCTGGCCAGAATACACTCTGGTGTTGGAAAAAGTATGTCAAGAATGTTTCTTCATTTGTAGGTATAAATTATCAGTTAAGATATACAATGATATTGAAAATATTTTGGTTCTTCAAAAGGCCATTGCAGATGTTGAGAAGGCACTTATTGAGGCTCTGGATAAACAATATTATGATATTTTATATCCGCTGAAAGAAAACTTGAACCCCGTGTCAGTTGGCCTTAAATATGTACAGAAGTTTACTAAGGGAGCAGTAAACGCCTATGTTGTCCCTGATGAGGTCCACATCCTATCTTGGTCCACATTATTTTATATATACATGCAAAAAAATATTTACACATATTTTATTTCAGCTCGGAGTTCTTCTAAATTCCATGAGAAGGATGTTAGATATCTTGCGACCCAAGATCTCTAACCGTTTGAAGTCATGGGCATCTTGCATCCCCAGTGGTGGAAATACAGTTCCTGGAGAACGTCTCAGTGAGATAACAGTTATGCTGAGAGCTAAACTCAGGAACTATATGCAAGCAGTTGCAGAGAAACTTGCAGAGAACGTGAGTGTCTATTACACTTATTGGGAACTGATTGTTCTGGATTTAACCTTTCTTGTTTATGCATGCAGACAAGGCTCCAAAATACTACAAAGCTGAAGAAGATAATCCAAGATTCGAAGGAAACACTAGTAGAGTCGGATGTACAAAACAGAATGCAACCTTTGAAGGATCTTATGATCAAGACAATTGATGAATTACATCCCATCTTTGAGCCTCGTGTGTTTATAACAATTTGCCAAGGTTTTTGGGATCGGATGGGACAGGTAAAACCACATCTGGATCATCCTGGAGGTACATGAACTCATATTTGGCTTAGGAATTTAAATGGACATATCTTTTTTTTTTACAGGATGTCCTACAATTTTTGGAAAATAGGAAAGAAAACAGGTCTTTGTATAAAGGCTTGCGCATTGCTATTTCTGTAAGCTATTCCTTCCCATCATTTTATATCACTCCTAATGATTGGGATTCGATACTTTGAGCTCGCCATTTATATGCTGTGTTTATGAATTTTCAGATTGTAGATGACACATTTGCATCAGAAATGCAGCAATTGCTGGGGAATGCTCTGCAAGAGAAGGACCTGGAGCCACCAAGAGCTATCATGGAGTTGCGTTCCATGTTGTGCAAGGATACTGCTGATTATAGGGATAGTACCTACTACCATTAAATCCCATTGCTGTGTACATACAAATCCAGAGAGGCGCTATTAAGGAAGAGATTGTGGGTGCTCGGAACTGGAGGAATTAGACACGATGATGTAGGTATACAATTTTGCATAATAATTCCTCCATTTTCCCAATTTTGTAAATCTTTGCCGCCATGGTAGAAAGTTAGGAATTCAATAGTCAACAGTGTCATACTTAAATATTTGCATATTTGTGTCTGAAATATATGATATAGAAATTCAATAGCATTTTTGATGTAAAAATTCAATAGCCTTTTTTATGATTTCACAGTGCATTGCATGTGCTCTCAAGAATAGAAAAAAATGCACCCCATGTTCAGAAAACCATGTGAGTTTTGGGCTAAGAGTTTTGGAGGTTGGGGTGCTGAAATGTAGGATGCAGTTTTCGTAGAGTTTGCAGTAGTGGATGCCTCAGTTGGGATGTCTTGATTAAAATATTATTTAATTGTAATTAAATTAGATAAAACAATACATTTTTTAAATGTATAACGTGTGGCCTTCTAGTAGACCCGGTCGTCATTATAAGAACTAAGAAGACCAAAGCCAACGGTTAAAACAAAATATTTTTCAACTAAAGTTACATCTGTTAATTTTAATTATTATTTCGTTAACAAGATCGTTCGCCAAAACCGACGGTCGTTTTTAAACCATAATGCCATGTGGCACGTCTCCATTGGACGAGAATCGGTCATGCATAAGATACAATTTTGCGTGAAACTATGTTGTCCTAGGCATCGCGAAATGGCTTCAGCTCTGTGGTTCTGATTGCGACATTAAAACAGTAATGCCCCTGCTTACTAGCCGGGGACAGGATCTGGAACCATGCCTCAACCTAGGGGTACTGCCCCTTCTGAGGACCCTAATCGAGCACGTCGAACCCTCCCGATTGGGGCACACTCGTGGCAGTCGATCCACAATCAAGAACTGGTGGAGGAGGAAGTTATAGGTGGTGGATAGCACGCGGGTTGCCAC
>JAYMTN010002577.1:0-10915 GCA_036897425.1 Erodium trifolium | reverse complement strand
TCAAGCGAAGAGGCTTCCACTCCGTCCCTCAGATGTTCCATTTTTTCAATGAATATCAGGTACAAATCTTGTCTATTCATGCAGCCTGCATCTTGCATGCGACGGCCATCAAAGGACAACAATTGCAAAACAATCGGGAGATAGCCGACATGTGGGTTTGGGATCCGGGGGCGGGACGGTAAGGCGATGTATCTTTCCATGACATCCTAGCACAGGAAGGAAGAAAGGAGGGAACCACTGCATGATCCTTTGGGTTGACGTCTTCTGTTTCAATAAGGACCTTTATGGTTCATTATTTTGGTTATTAGTTTGGTTTCGTTTGATGTACTGGTTTAGGATTTGGATCTTAGGTCGTTTGTGTTTCATTCTGTTTTGTTCATTTGAAATGCTGGTAAGGGGATGTCTTGAGGTAGTGTCTACGATCTAAAGTGGACCGTTTCTACGAGTCCATGAGAGCCGGGTTAGCTACGGTCAGCCCGGACAATATTCTGGAACTAAGTGCTTTTACGACCTACTTTGTTTGGTTTATTTTTTTTTTTGCAGTAATGCACTTCCCCAGTTACTCGTTTAAAAAAAATCCAAAAGTTATGGCGCTAGTCGTCATTGGGTCTCTAAAGACGATTGACGGATGTAACATTCAGGTCATGTAAGATCCCACTTTAACAATGAAGCTTTTTTTTCTTTTCAAAAAAATAAAATAACAATAAATAACCTATTGGTATCACGTAATTATTTCCAGGTATGAAATGGCTAAAAACAAAACGATATGGCTAAAAACAAAACGATGTAGTACGAAAGCGCTCAGGCATCTGAAGATAACTTGTGGTTTTTCTTCAAACCCTTCTTCTCCTTCTTTCTCTTCTCTGAAATATTTTCCATCTTTTTGACTGGAACTTCAGAATGACAATGACCCAATTCGCCATGGTAATCTCTCTCCCCGTCGCTTCAATTTCGTACTTCAGTTCCTCTCTATTTGTATTTGTTTTCTACTGGAGATTGCAATTAGGCAATTTTTCTCACTTACACTCGTAATTAGTTTTTTGGGGGGATTTGTGGGTATTGATTAATTTATGTTTATATCTTAATTTTTTCGAATTTAATCCGTAATTTTGTCAATTGTTTTCTGGAGAATTGGCTATCATCCAGCAAAAGTCCCAAACTTTCCAGTTTGGGGGTATTAATGTTAATGAACGCGCAGGTGGAGGAGTTGGCATCTCTTGTCAAGGACAATTTTCCTTGCAAACATCTTATTCTCTCAGTGGAGAAGGCATTAGTTGACTTCCTTCAGGATGATACCAGGTATCTGTTTACTCTATAGAATTGCTGTTCAAGTTACTAGTTGTAAAAGAGGGATTTTTCTTATGTAATGCAAATAAATCTTAGTACTAGACTGGTAGTAACAGAGTTGATAATGTAGGCAGTAACCTATCATTAAACCCCTTATAAGGAAAACAATTTTATCAAATCCTTGATCTCTGCACTGGCAAGAGATTCCTTCGATGCTTAGTGGTCATCTTTTTAACCATCTGTTTTTTGGGGTGTTTCTCTTTACTGCTTTTGGCATTATTTTTCTATTGTTGCTGCAATTTCTTGTTATTTTTATGTACGGGGTTAAGGTTTATCGGCCTAAGCTGTTTTGAGTCTTTCAGTGATGTGTACTTACATAAACTTGTGTCTTATTGCAGCTCAGATGGGGTACTAGAGCTGGAACCTATGAATTCTTACAACCGTCTTCTCTTGCACCGTCTGGCAGACATATTTGGGTATTGTTTTGTACACTATTATTTACCTTTAAGCAATTTTTAGGATGCTTTTGGTTCTTTTATTTTATGTTAACCGCAGTGAAAAATTTATCATCCTACCTAATGCTATTTGAGTTATAATGATGCTCGCCTGGTCATGGCAGATTTGCCCATGAATCGATTGGTGAAGGAGATGATCGGCACATACTCTTAGAGCGATGCCCAGAGACATCAGTGTATATATACTAAGCTCTGAACTAGATTTTGTTAATGATTACTTTCACTTGCACCTGCTTGTATATATGTTATGTTATATCCTCACATGATGAAAGGCTTAACCCTATGACATTTTGATGGGCACTTGCATATGCACTCAGTTGTTGTCTCAGAATTGTGTTTGCATTTTTCTGAGAGTATGCCTCTTTCATTTTTAACATTTGAAATTTCCAGTCTTGATTCTTTATTCATTATTATGAGAAAACAAATAGTTCACGAGTCATGCTTAGTGCTTTCTCTTGATTGGAGAGTGTTCTGAAGACTGTTGTGGAGATTGATTTTGCTTAAGGTGAAAGTGATTGTTTGATATGGTTGCATGTTGTATGAGGAGGTGGTTGTTTCCTAGACTAGAAGTTCAGGATCATATCATTGCAGTGGTAAGGCTGTACAAGAATAAAATAGCTAAGATTTATATCTATATTGAGCAAGACATTGCTGTGACTTTTAAGGGCTATCAGTTCTATCTGGTGGTAAGAAGGAGAATATGTGAGAGCTCATTTGTGAGTGATCAAATCATATAAGTTGATTATGGAAAAGTACCTTGTACTGAAGTATGTTTTGGGGTATATAAGTTTATTTTTTGTTAATTAAAAATGACTTTATCAGTACTTTAATCAATTATCAGAGATTTCTGTTGGATCTTTCTTGTGAATGATTCAATTTGATAGCAGTGGAGTTTTCTGACTATGCAATCATATCTTTAGTCAGCACTTTTGTAGGAAGAGTTTGGACATTTCATGAATTTTGTACCTGACCCAGAAGAATAATGGCTCTTTGATTTTTTTTTTAAGCATCTTCAAAGATCATTGTGTAACCATATTTGCTACACTATTAACTGACATGTATCCAGGAAATGTTGAACATTGCTGACAATTATGATGTTAAAAACTTGATTTTGTAACATGACACACAAATTTATGATATAAGACCTAGTATGCTGCTCAAAGCAATCAGTTAACTTTCAGCTCAAGCTTAATCCTCATTAGCCATCAACTTTTTTTTGATGAATCTGGCGCAACCACTGTCTTGTTCTAGTGTTTTGATAATTTTCTATTCTTCTCAAACCATAATTCTAAGGAATTAGTAATCGTGGTGCTCTGTAAATCAAGAACAGATTTTTGTTTATATGTTGGTTTCATTGACAAATGGCAATCACTGAAAGTACGTGTACTGTTTAAAATTGTTGAAGTTTGGTATAGCATCTATTCTGGTCTCTGCACGACGAGTTATCATTAGAGCTAGAAATTTGTTAATATTGTTGTTGGGCTGTGGAAATTTACATTTATTATTCTTCCAGACCAAAACTAAATACTTATGAAATGCAAATTACCATTGTTTATGTACAGAGTGGTTCAATTGGTTTATACTTCATACGTACCTAAATAATCTTATCCTTTTGGACAGACCTTCCATTCTTGTTGGTGATATTTTGTGGCAGTATGACGATCCTGAGTCTCTAACAACGTCACACCAATTACTGAGGAGAAAAGAAGCTCCACCAGGTAAAGTCTTCACCATCCTTTGCAAAGCATTGATACATAAACAATAACGGAAAGATGATAGGGTATCACACTAGGAATTCGCCACTGAGACGTGTATCAGATCGTGAAAATATTATCTTATTCAAATTATTCTTATTAATTCCAAATGATGGACTTATAAAGCTCTTATAGGCTACTTAGCCTTGAGAGCCAAGTAGCTTGTCCTGAAGGCCATGTAAGCTTGGGTGATAAATTGTAAGAACTCGAAGACTATATCACAAGGTTCCTACTTCTGTGGCACATAAAACTAGACTAAATAATTCACCAGACCAGTAAATATGAGTGTATCTGGCCAACTAGCTAACATTTTTGGATAATTTTAGAAAACTAAAATTGCATCATAATAATCATGTTTGTTGTTAACCTTTAATCTATGTACTATAAATCATTTTGCTGAACATGGTTCCACTTTCTAATGCAATGCATAGTATTATCAGCCTTTATCTGTCTGCCTCCATATTTTGAAATTATAGCTATTGTCCAACCTTTTCCCTATTCCCTCCTCTCTAGTAAAAGGCCCGGTGCTTAGTTTTCATGTGTCTGTAATCACTTCTTATGTAATATTTGGAGAATGCTCCAAAATGGTACGCTAAGTATCCATTTTGTGTGAGTTTGGTATCCAAGTTTGGAATGAAATTCTGACTACTTAATTGGCATAGAATGGATACTTATGGAACCATTTTGGAACATTCTTCAAATATTACTGAGGAAAACATCACATGTAAACTAAGCACCGGGCCTATTACTATAGAACAGCGTATATGCTGCTAAATAGAGTCTGTTTATGGTAAAGTAATAGCTTGTGCCTGTCCCAGTGTTGAAGACAACAACATCCTCTCTTCAAGATACTTATGAACAGAGAGAAGCAGCTTATTTGGCTGCACGGGAACGGATATTTTCAGCAGATGTGGGGGAGAAAGGAGAACCAGTGAAGCAGAAGCCAAGAAACGTTCCTGCAGCTGCCCGTCGAATGATTGCACATGCACTAGGACAAAGAATCATAGCAAGCAATCAAAATGCAACACTTAGAACTTGTGGAGGAACTGAAGAACAGACCAAAGAATTGCATGGTCAAGACAGGGATAAAGCTGATTCAAACTCAGCCCTGGAAGATAATCAAGAGTCCCCTGTCCTGCAAGACAAAAATATGAGCCCACATGCTAAACCCAAAACCAAAAACGGTAACAGCCATGCCGTGGTTACTCAAAGGAATGTTTCCAAAGGATCAGCTGAAAAGGGATGTTCAAATGTCAGCATATCACGAAATGGCAGGAACGGAACGAGTTTGAACAAGGGAACTTTGAAAGAAGAACATATGGGTGCAGCAAAGAGGATGTTTGCTCTTGCTTTGGGAAGACAAGCTGCCAAAGATGGTCTTTTGAAAAACAGTGAAACTAAGCAAATGGACAGAGAATGATGGTTGGTTAACTTCCAAGCTTTGCAACTGAGTCTCTTCTTCTGTTCCATAATTGTGCTGTGATAGAAGCAGTCGGGTTTTGCCTCCCCAGCAACAAGATTCAATGGGAAGAGATTTCGATGATATTGTTCAAAGATTAGTGACTTGAGAGTGAAGAACCCAATGGTGTTAGCATGGCAGGGCATTTTTAGTTCTTTAGTGTCTGTTGCTGGATAACCTTGTAGCTGACCCTTTAGAGGAAATTGGTGGCGAAAGGCGTGTTTGTGGCTCGCAAAACTACTCTTTTGCTGTCGAGGAAGCGTGCTGAACAAGTGAAAGTTCTGCTGTTTAATTCGTATTTATGGGGTTTTTAGCTCTCTTGTTTTCCTATTTTTCTTCTGGTCAGAGTCAGTTATGTTATGTATGTGATCTGTATCTGCCATCCTGGCACCACACCTTGTCAAGTTAAAAGTAATGTATGGGATTATGTTTTTGCTGGGATCTCCACAACATACCCATTTGAAGATTATAATTAAATGAGAATAAAATTGTTATGATGCAACATCTGAAAGTGATTACAAATATACAAACCACTTGATGTCAAGTTAAGAAGTTCAGTTAGGAGAGATTAGATAAAAACTTAGATTATGATGAGGTTGAATGATGAGAGTGATTGAAAATGAGGAATATGTAAAACTTGTAGGTGGTGCTTTAGAATTAAATTAAGTTTGGCATACTCTAAAAATATGGTATTTGCTCTCATAAATTGTAATTGTACCATAGAGTGGGAGTCATCACTGTATTTGTAGGGACTTTGCATCCGTTTCTTTTGTCTATTGTGTATTTCTTCATTATATTGGTTGCTTATATGAATAACTGTCAAAATAAATATTGACAACATTAAAACTGTTCATACCTTACATAATAACTTTTATACCTGTAGAAATTTTATCGAAATGTTTTTCTAATTTGTTATTTATAAATGGATCATAATCTTCCATGTAACCATTCTTTGTCGAAAACAAGGCGAATTAAGGATAGGGTGAAACTAGTCCATTATGAACATTATGGCTGGCTCTAGCAATACATAGACATTCAAAAAGTTAGGCTCAATTTTTGGATAACTATTTAGAATTGTATGAATGAAATGAGTAAATGCATAAAGCCAAATATTAATTTATAGCTGAAAATTTTATCCAAGTCAAACTCAAATTGAGGTCATTGTTTTCCTTTTTCTTTTTAATCTATATCCACTAGTCAATAACAACATAGTTGAATAATTATAATATATGTTGAATGAATCGTCGTATACTTGATACATGTGTTTATATAGTTCACATCATACTCATCTATAAGTATCCACCTACCGATATGAGATAATAAGGATACAAAAAAATTAAATTGAAGATTAAAATTAAAGTTATAAGATATGGTGACAAAGGGATTGGTATTGACACTACTTCATCTAGAGTTGTGTGACAATCTTTATCAAATTTTGTGAGAATCGGTTATATTTTCCAATAACAAAAAAATATAGTCTTCAAATTCGATTTTTTTGAAGTATAATATCAAACGTGAGAAATATATGGTTTTGATTTTCTCATATAAAATATGAAATATAGATCAATTATAATAAAATTCATAAATCGAGACCCACTACCACGCCATCTCATATCTGTTTATACTTGGGACTAGGGTTTCCTCTCCTCCTTACCTCCATAGAGGCGTCTCCAATGAATTTACCTCATTCGACTCACGTTTCATCTCCCCTACAAATAAACCCAACATCCACCCTCCTCACGTGGTTGCTCATGTTTCAGGGTCCGGTGAAGAAGACGCACAAGGTCGACCTACAGCCGAGGAAGTCGAGAGGCCAACCTCCGGTCACCGGAGCCTATCCCAGCACGGATTTTACAACCTGACGATAATGCTGCCTCATAATGTCCCTTCCCTCGACCTTCTGGATGAGGGGGGGCATCAAATCAAGCATGTGACATAAGAAGTACCCCATTCATATCATAGGACAGCGGGCCGATGAGGGGGCCTCCGGAGCTAGCGATGGATGACGTTGAAGAGATGTTTAGAGGGATGACCTTGTATGAACTCGTCATCCCGGAGGACGACATCGAGGGAATGGATCCTCCATTTGGCCCTGACCGACACCCTTATTACGGGCCGGAAATAAAAGTGTGATGGTCTTAGGGAGTGTTATGCGAGATCTTTGACAATTTTCTTCTATGGAGGTCCGATTTATGGGAGCTTGGGTCACCATGTTCTTCTTTCGTATGGAGGAGGAACTAGAGCAGGTGTTGGCAGGCAAGCCATGGGACTTCCATTATACTCTACTGCATCTGATGAGGGTAGACCTATTGGTCCTACCGAAGGAGATTCCATTCACTCACACCTCCTTGTGGGGTCGGATCCACAATCTCTCGGTCTGTACAAGAAATGAGGTAGTCGACAAGAGGATCGACGACAAGTTGGGGTGTATGGAAGTGGATACAGACTATACGAGGCGTGTGTGGGACGGTCCTCTCCAAGTCCGTGTTCGAGTTAACCTTGCCCAACCCTTCCACTATCAGCTCCACCTTATGCTCGGGGAACAAGGGACGCAAGATAATGATGCATTTCAATTATGAGAGATTATCTGACTATTTCTATGATTGTAGAAGGATATGACACGTTGCTAGAGATTGCAGGATTTGATATCAAACCCTCACATAAAGGGATTAGGATGACCAACCCCCATTGCCTCAGGATAGATTCTGGAATGTCACCAGGACGACTTAGGATTTGGTTAAGGGTAAGATCGGGGTAAGGAAGAAACAATGTCCGCCATGATAGTTGCTTCCCTACCAGGTAATACTCGTTCGGGAAACGGCCAACACGGGAATACTTGGAGAGTGAAAGTGAAGCCACCAGGGGATGAAAGAAACCCATGCTCTACCGAGAAGATGACGGAACCAGATACCACTTCCCCGAGACAAAAGACCCACCTAGTGGACCGTTATAAGTGACGTGGATTTGGAGCAACAAGCGAGGATCGGGAAACACCCTCGCATATCTGAATGATGGACTTAGGGATGAGTGACTAGGTCGATACTTTCCAGTCATCTTGCCCAAAGTGGAGCCGGTCCATTAGGTATCATTTCGCCTCCCATCCAATCAGGCAACTTTTAGCACGCTCTTTTTTCACGAGAACACCACATCTATTTGAGGGAGGACGACATGAGTTGATAATCCAGATGGGAGTACAGTTTATTTGCGCCGAACTAGTTCAATAAGGAAGGGTAAGCCAAACCTCCTACCTGATCATCTACCGAATATCCTCAAAGTGATCGTCACTCACTCGATAGCATTCGACAAATAGATGATCGCCTAATTTTCATTGGCAAGTGACATGATAAAGGTTTTCAGTTTCTCCTAGTTTTGTTTCATCTTTTTTGAATTGCAGTTTCAATACGTAGCCTTCCAACAAATTTGTCCTTTACTAATAATATTTTCCTTTAAAAAACGTAAAAAATAAATAAAATTCATTATATTACCTATTCATATTCAACCAAATATATATCTCTTTTACGGCAAAGGAGTAATATAATTCACAACATTTGGAATATATACACATTTTTACAACGCTTTCAAGTTTTTCGACATAACGATGAACTCGAACCAAATATTTAACGAACCGAATTGAAACAACTAGTTACATATTTGATTGGATGACAATCAAAAGAGAAACATAACATACGATCCATGGACTAAAATGAATGCATAGGCCTAACTTCGATACCTTGCAAGACAATCCCTCCTTTCAATTGATAGCCCTTGACCTCCATCAAAGTCATCTTCACCTCATCCCCACTCCCACCATCGTTATTGAAGAACTCTCCAAGCTTTATTTCAAGCCAACCATCTTCTCTCTCATGGGGACGATCAACCTCACTGTTCTTCTCGCTGTCTTCACCGCACAAGTACGTTGTGCCCGCACACACACGATTCCCGCCCACTCGTACGTACACCTCCGACGGTACCGCATCAAGGCCGTACGCTCGAGCGCACACTTGGAGGACGAGATAGGCTCCGTACAATGTCTTCTTCGACAGTGCTTCGGTTTTGATCTTCCCGTGGATTTCTAGCCAACTTGTTGTCCTTAGCTCTGCCACCTCTCTAAAACTATATATATTTTTTCATTAAACCTTAATTTAGATAAATTGAAAGTTACTAAATTAGAAGATGGTAATTAATTATATAAGTCACGGTGTTGGACTGACCTTGAGTTCGGTACAGGTTTCCAGCACCAGTACATGGGATCGTTGCTCCATTGAATCAAAAGCTCTCTTGCAGACAGCATGTAGGATATTTTCCCGGAAGATTTCTCTAATTGGAAACTCTGTCACATAATAATCGATCAAATTCGTGCTCGAGGAAAAAGAGTTATGAAAACACAAGATACATGCGTACCTTGGTGCCGGCATCGATGAGAGTTGGGTTACAGAGACGAAAGTAGAGGTCTTTCTTTGAAGAAAAGGTCAAGGGGTGGACGGCTCGGCGGAGTATGTGGAGGTAATCATGTGGCAAGAACCTCTCCCAGAGCAAGTCAGACTCGGCCGCCGACCGCAGGTCCGACGAAACCGAACAACATCTGGATGCATCTTGAGGAGTGGCGAGGGATAGAATGGAGCAAATACATTCCTCAGGCAACATCATTGTAATAATCAATAAGGTATGTGTTATGGACCGATCGATCGAGCTAGTCCGGTTGACTTGTTATGTATTTTGATGCAACAATATCCTCTTTTATATACAGAGTTTCATTTAGCCACTTCTCTTTCTGGGCTCTTCTTAATTTTGGATAATGTTTTTGATGGCTCACGTGTGTAATGGTGGGGTCAGATTTTTATTTATTTTTTAACTATAAGAGGGCAGTAACATCACAAAAAAAAAAGTAATATTGTAAATAATTTCAGAATATAAAAACAGAATAAATGATTGTGGAGAAATCCACGGAAAACCTTTAATGTAAAAACGGTGAGGTTTATTTTATAAATGGATGAATGAGATATAATTGAGTTGTTGATAATTAGAAAAATATTATTTTTTTTTAATAAAGGTCCTTATGTTATTACTTCAAACAACCGTTACAACAACCAGTCTGGAAAAATCAATGTCAATGGATAAATCCAATACAAGGCAAGATAGCGGTCAGAGCCCCCGTTCGAATAAACAGGTGGCCCGACACACGTGGCTAAAACAATAACAAGTTTTACAACAACCTGTAGAATGGGAGCGACATCTAGAGATAAGCACGTTATCACGAGGCCAACGTCTAAATACCCAATTCGAGTGATTTGTTTGGCTCGCGGTTGGGGAAGCTGCCTCGCCCCACGGAACATGTCCCTTCCAAATAAAGCCATGCAAAGATTGGCTCATCGAGAGGAGTCGACTGTTTTTAAGCCCAATGGGTATCCATTTCCCATTGGGCTCCGGCCCCGGAGGGTTAGGGTCCTCATCGATTCTGGAGAGGAAGGCGCCGAGGAGCCGAGACATCCTTTGCCTGATGGTGATGACGACACATGATACGAACGATTAAGGACCAATACCGCAAACATTGTCCGCTCGTGTTGCACCTTGGAAACATAAGCCGATCGTCGTCCACCGGTATCCAACTCTGAATTTTCATGAAGTCCACCTGCAAAATCAACCTACTGAATATGAGCTTGAAACCACCTTCAAAGACTCTTACCTGGGTAGTCCAGTGACGTTGCAGACGGGTTTGGGAGAGTCGACTGCGATATTAAATCTGAAACTGCCCCTATGCAAATTGCTTCTAACGTTTTCTTTTGTGCACAATCAAAGGAAGTCCTACCCGAATTCTGGCTGCTACAACGGTGAGAGGGAGTTGGCTTGTCTAGTGATCTCCGTGGCGGTGGAGACGATTAATTCATCATCATGGTGTCGGA
>JAYMTN010002576.1:0-10919 GCA_036897425.1 Erodium trifolium | reverse complement strand
AAATATCCTTAACGGTGACCTCGCCGATATTTCACCGCGACCGGTATTTAGAACCTTGCCTGCATCGGCAATGATGAGATCGAGACCATCTGCAACGATTTTGTTTCAAAATGTCTGCTCGAAGGACGCAAACATCGGGTGGACTTCTGGTGATCTGCACGAAAGACACAACAGTCGGCAAGACCAGTCCAACAATAACAACAACAAGACCGACGGCGACGAAGTAGCGGCGTCCACATCTAAGTGTTGGGTCAGACCGGGAACAAGATAGCTTCGAAGGAGGGGTGGTCTACAACCCTAACCCGACGGAGGCTGAGTCCTCTTAGACGGTTCAATGAGACCAATCGGTTTCTTTGAGCAAGGCACCGACTCGACGTCGATTTTGAGACATTTGGAGTAGTTCTGGCGACTCGAACTCCAGCGGCAGTAGAAAGGAGGCATGGCAGCGGAAAAGAGGCAACGACAATGGAAGAATTGAACGGGGAAGAATGAGAGAACATGATTTAGGGTTAGGTGAAAATGTCCACAGAAATAACAAAAAAGTTCTTGCCTATATGTGAAATGTCTCAAAAAAAAAAAAAAAGTTGATAAAAATTATGCGCCATGCCTTTAAATCTGAACCATTCAATTTTTATCATTCGATAGCTCCTATGTGTTCTTAGTTTACATTATATACATGGGTTTACAATGGATAGTGATCCTATACATGCCTATAAGGCAAACTCTAAGTACATGAACACTCAAAACCACCACATAGCAATTAGTCATGTGGACTTGAAAAAGGTGGAAGAACAACTACCATTTGGACAAATTTTGCAAGTAAACAACAATAGCTGGAAGAGGGTATCAAAGCTAGAGATGAAAGTGCAAACCTGAAAAAGAAGAAGCCAAAGTTCTTTGCAGCGGAAACCAAAGCAGCCTCATCCGGGGATGCAGCTTGATACTTAATCTTTTCTGGGGATTCATCGCCTTCAGGAAGAACAGTGTGACATATAGCAAGGCACCTGAAGAATTCCTACAGAAACAAAAGAATCATGACATAAATATCTTTGCTGAATAAATTAGGAGACATGATACTTCCCATTTCAAGAAGTGGTTAGCAAAATACTAGAATGGTTGCAGGAAATATTAAGGAAACAACTGTTACTGTGTCGTAAAGACACAGCACTAGCAAACAGGAAAATGGATAACTTTCTTATCATAGTTGCATAGTACGTATGAATTTTTCAGGATGTATATCCTTTAGAGTGAAACAACTACCATTGAGTAAACAATAATTTTGAGAGACAGAGAGGAAGAATTGATCCATAAAATCGTTGAGGGTTAAAACTGACTGCCATATGCTTTGGATTCAGTTTTATAACTTGCTGCTTGAACGCACATACAAACGTCCTTTCAGTGTAGGGTATATGTATATATATATAGTCAATTCTCTTCCCTCAACATAAAATGTTCTACCTTGCAGGCCTCAGGATCAGGCTCATTTCTCCAGGCACCTCGCATAAGCCTAGCATCATCAAAATTAAAACCCATTTCGCAGATCATATTGGCTGATGGCTGCGGCTGCAAGAAATAGAATATGGTTAATAATTATGTTAATTTACATAAGACTTATGTTTTCCAAGCAAGAAGATGCCTAGCCTACCTCCTCAATTTGCATGCCACTCCGCTGTGCTATCCCTCTTTCTATTTCTGTTATACCAGTTCCATACACCTCACCTCCAATCGAACACTTAAAGAACTCCATTAAGTTTCTTGTAAGAGTACCAGTTTTATCAGAAAATATATATTCCACCTGATGAAAAGAGCAATCCATAGTAGGAAAATTTAGAATCTGGCAGGCAGCACACATACTCACTGATATATTGACGAAGGTAAAATACAGAAAAAGTTTCACAAATACAACAGATTCAGTTTGCTTGTCAATATAACTTCAGAACTCAAGTCAATATGACAATAATTTACCTGTCCAAGTTCCTCATTCAAATTGGAGGTCCTAGCCAATGCTGGGGTGTTTGTTTCAAGATGGTACATATGTAAGTCCTTGTTGATAAATTGAGTAGACTGGATAAACTTGATCATCTGATATAGTATTGTATGAGTATGAGTTATGTAGATGAAAAGGAAAAAAAAAACCTAGCAGCAAAGCATATGCACATTACTGGAGCGCAGGGCAAAGCAGCAAAATGCTATGGTCGAATGGTACTAACCTCAATGGAAACATAGAGTGAAATGGGGATGATTGGAGAATACAGAGTAAGTAGGGTAAATAAAGTTAATATGAAAACCTGCAAAACAAACAACAACAGTTCTCAAGCATAAGAATAATAATGTCGGCTCATAAGATACATCTCCATAGTAAGCATGCAGTACCCAAATTCGTTGATCAGGATTGGACTGCCCATCAAGCCACAAATTTCTGTACCCACGACCGAGAGCGAGGTAGTAATACTTGTGGTTTAAAAATACAGCACTGCAGAATCTCAAAAGGCAGAAAAGAATTGTCTAGTGAGAAAATTGATGCAAATGATATACAAAATAATCAACACTACACTGGCAGCAGCAACTAATAGGTATATCAAGCTAAAATAACATACCAGGCTATGCTTCCAATCAAACACATGACAGAGAGAGTGGCGAAAAGGGCAAGTATAAGTTTGTCTAGTTTCCTCTCCAATGTACTTCTTTTCGAAGGAACATTCATGGCATTCATCATAACCTGCAAAAGGACAGAAATACTGCTTTAACATACAAAAATTGAATAAAGGTGAAGAAGGTTTACGCAAGACAAGTTTGTTGCATATGAAACATATGATAAATATTGCCTAGAAAATGAAGCCTCCCCGTAGTTGTACAGAGACCGTGAATGAAAATCAGTGTAGGTATTAGTTTCAACTCCATGATACTTAAAATTTCCATAAAAGTGTTAATTTCATTCCAGAAACAAACAGGCAGCTGCGATCCCATCACAGTAACAAGAACCCGGGACACCAAAATACCAGTCCAGTAAACTACAACATTCATGATAACAAACCTTTGTTTCATGACCTGCAAAAATAACTGTTCCAACAATGTACTCTGTGTTTCTAAGACTGCATCCCTGTAAACAAGAACACATACATCGATCAGTGAACAACCTTTCATTTCACTAATGGAAAATGGACATCAGAAATGATGTCGATTAAATGGCACAAGCATATAATCCATACAACAACAAATATAGTCATTAAAGGTAACACTTTTAGTAGAAATTTAAGTGTATGATAGTACAGTTAATTAAATAGCAAAGAGATTCTTAGAGAATACTTGAGGGCCAACTGAACATGGCAATACGAGGAAATGAATAATAAATCTCCAACAATGACTTTCTACATTTCAACTACCTTAAATCTTATAAACTTGTAAAGGACGAACTAAATGCTAATTTTACAGGGAAGAAAAATCAGATCGTACTCGCAATAGAAGGTGGTTTGGATTGAGAGGCAATGTTTGTTCCTGAACTATAAGATTCCCAGCGAAGGTGTACAATGAATTGTTGGGTTCCTCACACTGCACCTCACCTTCAGTTGACAAATAGAAAGATTATGAAAGTTTAAAACTAGAAAGGAGGCAAAAGTCATTTCACATGCATTAGGTGTACAAGAGCCAAAAGAACAAAATATCATTAATGTTTGTGCTACTAGCCATGAGACAACAAATTATAGTTTGTAGCAATATAAGTTAAAACAACGCTCCAAGAAATGAAAGGCATAAAACCATGTCTAGACAACCTCTCCTAGAAGTCAGTGGCAGCATCATTAGTTACCAAGATTTCGAACAGGAGGGAGCACACAGCACTTGCATCACTGTATAAAATAGTACAATACACCTTACCGATAGAGAAACAAACAATATCCTTCCCCTACCCTTTTACGCTAATAAGACATGAGCATCACCAAAAAATATATTCAGTTAAGTACAGTAATTAGACATCTTATTACGATAAAGCTAGGGAACCATAGCTCTTAGACAGAAGATCCCATACATTCCAACTTATGGACAAATATAAGGTATTCAGTCTTCAAAAAAAATTCTCATATATCTCAAAGAACCCAATAGCATTTCATCCATATCAAACAATCTCACATTCCGAAATGTATTCTTGTGATTAAACAGTGAATAAAAGCATATGACTTAGTACAAAAGAAAATATTGCACTTAAAAGTTGGTGTTTCGCCACATGGGTATCAGTTAATAAGTACCAACTTCAAATGTTACAAACCCCAACACTAAGGAGGTAGGCGACAGATACACAACTAAGACTTATATTCCAAGAATGACACAACTAAATCTTATCAGAAGCTTATGGGAATCCATAGCTTGTTGTGACATGATATTTAATAACTTGACCAATAGATGAGCAGAAACGTCATATTTAAACAACTTTTGGTCTCACAAGCCTTCTCTTAAAGCAGTGATATGAATAATGAACAAAAAATTATGGATGCAACACTACACAAGGGGGTAAATTGATCAGCTTGATCCCCGAAACCATGTTTCCATCTAAGTGCTTCACCTCCTTAACTTCGACAAAGGCGGTTATGCCAAATATGACAAAATTCTACCACCATACCATGAATTACATGGATCCTGACTAAATTAGATATTGCAGACAATGCCCGCAACCGCAAATACACTAACTATGTTTATTTGACTAAAGATCAGGGGGCATGAAAATGTCAAATGACACTTAATTGACTAGTGGATAACCTTTAAATTCAGAGGCTTTTTCAGGAGTCAAATAATCCCAAGTCTTTTCCAACGCCTTTCGTATCTTCAAATTCGTTTCTCCATCTAAATTTGCAGTCTGCAACCAAAAAGGAAAGTGAACTTTTCAGAAGAGAAATTATTTTTCATACAAAACATACCGGTAAAGAAGATTTAATTTTCTGAGAAATGGGAAAGAACCAAGTAATAGTATGAGAAAAACCTCAATGTAGCAGACGCCGTCAGGGTTTGTGCTAGCAAGGAAAAGCAGGTCTGCAGGGAAAAATCCATCCTGCTTGACCTGCAACAGACACACACTTCATTTATAGTATATGAATAAATAAGTGGGGAAAGGCAATCAACAAAGTAATGAAGGTATTTCCCATCCTTCTAACAGTTCCACAGAAAATTTACAGCTATGGATATCTCGATTTCCAAATTCAAACAATTAGAAACTACCACTTCCCACTCTAAGCATCCATGACACTAGAATTTGTCATCCAACTTCAAATGACTGCTTTCTTAATGATTATTCAAACCAACAAACAAGTTAATTACAAGAACTTATACTTGTTCAATTTATCAATATAGCAACCATACACTTCACTTTAAATATAACAATTTGATCAGTACTCGCATCTCAAAATTAGTCCAAGCACAAAAATGTCAGACAACCTAATCGAAAGTTAATAACTTATGGGTTGAGCAAAGGCTCTAAAAATCATAAATTATAAGGAAGACATTTGAGATGAACCACACACACAAAAAGTGCAATGTTCACAGTCGTGCTAATCAACATTGTTGCTGCAACGAAGTGAAAAGAATGAATTGTTGGATAAACAGGATCATCCAAATGCATCCATATGAAAAGATAGCCATAAAAAGCAGCAAACTCACCCGAACAACATCGCCAACCTGCAGCTTTTTCCATGGAATGCCCTCCCACCTTTGATCTTGCAACACTTCTATAAGATTGTTATTTATCGTCATATCATTCTGATAACGCTTCTATTACCATAACAAAGAAAGAAAAAAATGAGGCCTTATCCACCTCTTGCCCATTAACACTTCATATATTATTTGCAATAATGAATAGAAATTCAGTCCTCATGTCCTGCCTACACAGGAAAAATAGGAGAGGGCAAAGATCATAGTTACTAACCCAATCCTCAAATCCTTCTTTGATAAGAGATGCTAAGAGCACAATAGTCAGTGGAACAACATTTGTTATCGGACTCACAGGGCTGCAAATGAGAAGATTATGTAAGTACATGTGCTTCAACGGAGAATAAGATCTTATTAGTTGCAAATATATGACAACTTCTCTTCTGTGAGGTGACTTCAGCATGTGAAAACAATTCCATGAGAGCAAGAAACCAAAAGGAAAGGTTCCATGCAGATCATTTAAAAAAAACAAATAAGAAACGAGTAAAAACATCATGTCCATGGATACAAGAAAAAATGTGTTGAAGACAAAGAATAAAGCATTTCCTTTCTAAGGTAATCAGTATGCAATTGAAATATGAAAAAAAAAATCAGGTAATTCTTCCAGATGACAATTCCACATGCTACTGTTATCCTTACCTACACAACATTCTAAACTAACCAATTAATCAAGGCACCACTCTAAACACAACATCTAATGTGTAACCAGCAACCAATGATTCTGACTTAACGTACCTCATTGGAGTCATTGACAATATTGAGATCATAAGGAAATAACGATTAGCTACCCGCCTGAACTGTCAATACAAACACAGAATCTTCTCAGACTTGTAAAATAGATAAAAACTTCAGATAGGGCTGCAACGGATTATCCTAACAAGTCAAGTTAGATAGAGTTTGTGTGACAAAGGGAGAAATACATTTCCAAGACATTTTAACAGATTGGTTACGAAACCACCAACGTACCGCATGCTAACTTCTAAACAAGGAAAACATATAGAAAAGGAAGGGGAAAAAAACAATAGAAATATTGATGACAGAAGTTTACCTGCTCAAATAGCCCTTTAGGAAAAAAGGTTATAAAGTTGTACTTTGTAGTTGATACAGAATTTCCCTGAGCAGTTGTTCCAATGTTAATAAACATACATCCAGTTTTATTTGAAACGTAAAGGAAACAAAATAAAGTATAGAAGCGAGTAAGCTATAAATATCACAAAAATCTTGAAAGAGCAATGAGCAACACGAAGGTTATAATTGCACTATGCCAAACTCAAAATATAGGCTATCCACAAAGAGAGAAACAGAAAGAGGCATTACAATTGCTATGAGGTGTCTATTTGGAGGATGTCAAGTATTTACCAGTGTGTTAATCCATAAATGAAGCACTTCATTAATTTATTAATCCTACTCCTTCCTAATTTAAGAAATCTATGTGCTCCATAGACTCCTATGGAGCCTGTTTTATCCGTCCTGGATAAAATTACATTTCCAATTTGGTAATAAACTGAGTTTCTTTACATGGAAAGCAATGCTTCTGAAAGGAAGAAATCAACCTTTTGCTGCTCAGTCATTCCACTCTGTACATACATTACACTCCCATTAAATTAATAAAACCCAGTATTAGAACTACAAAACAAATTAGTATGGATGGCTTGCTTAAGATGATTGTCATCTACTGCCAAATTCTTTCCATTTAAATATCATCCATCTTCTCGAATCTTCAGCTAAACTTTGTTCCGCTCATCATATGAAAAGAAATTGCAAGAAGAAAAAAAACACGGGATGTGACCTGTCCATCAATTATCCTAGAATTCTCATTCTTAAGAGGTCAGACCCAATAAAACATAGATAAAGTGTATTGTTCCATTCTACTAGTACACTGAAAAAACAAGTAATAAGAATGACAGTGCATTAGCAACATAAGTTGGGCCAAGTGGCAAGGAGCTCACATCTACATAAGTGAGGTCTCTTGGTACATATAAATTAGGTTAGAGATCAGAATAGGAATTGACTATAAAAAAAAAAGGAATCAGAATGCAACATACACACTCAAGTTCAGGCCTTTCCAAGGATACACATCTTCCTTATGGTAATAATAATTACTACCTCGGATAAGTCTATAGTTTTATTATGCAGGATTTAACAAAATTGCTCTGCATATACGTTAGTGCAATTCAAAAAAAAAAAAAAAGAAGCCATTTTTCTTCTTATAGTTTCTCAGCAACCAAAGACTAGAGTGAACAATAACAATACATATGCGCAGAAAAGGGATGCGATAAGAGAAGAAAATAAACCTTAAATCTGACTGGAGCATTGGCCTCACGGTCATTGCAGTAGATGGTGCGGAAACCAGGAGCCTGGGGCTGAACTCGGCCGAGTCGGACCGAGCGAGACGACGCATTGCCTTCCGGAGAATCTGGAGCAGAACGTCGACCAAGTCTCGACGTCGCTGCTCGAACTCTGTCCCATCTACTCATCTTCTTCTTCCCCTCCGATTCAGACCAAATTACCGACTCGGCGACTCAGATTGGTGTATGAAGTGGTCTAGGATCGATTGATTTCAACTACTGCTTCGAATCGCGATTGCGATGAAACGACGAAACAGCAGAAACGCGACGCTGTGTGTGTGTCCTTCGATTCTCGGTTTCGCGCATTATAAATCTTCTTCCCCTATTGGTTTCTAATTTGCAGATTCTATATCCTCTTTCGCTAACCGCGTGAACGTGACCGATTCGTGTTGATTTGCTTCCCAAGACCCACGCGCGAGCCCGAGGCGTCTCCTGTTACAAGGCAGTAAAGAGCGAGTCGATGGTGTGGAGACGCGCGGGTGGACGCGTGGAGGAGACAGTTCATATCAAAGGCTGAATAGTCAGTCAGTAACTGAAAACCCCACCCAGGGAAGCCTCGTTCGTGTAGGGATAATACCGAAGCATTGTCGTTTCTATGACACGTGGGATTTTGTGGAACCAAACCCAATTAAAATGGGCGGGGGCCTAGTTAGAATAAGAATATATGTTCTTTTGTCCGGTTGGGAAAAAATATACATGCCCACCAATCATACGGTATGATCTCACGATAAGGTCCATTAATTATGACTATTTTTCTAGTAAAAAATACGAGTACTATTGTTTGAATGTAAGGTTTTAAAAAACGTTATACGGAACTCGAATGGTAAAAATCTCTAGACATTAAGGAGTGATTAGTCGAGACTTCAACGGATTTTATTTTATTTTTTTTACTAAAAAGTGTATTTTTTTTTTAGCAAAAGATGCAATGTTATTCCTTGAAAACGATTACATAATCATGCATCGGGGAACAAGCTACCCGACCATCAGAGGGTCAGTAGTAGCGAACAATGGTCCACTGAGCCTTTTACTATCATAATCGTCACAGACGGTATTTGGATGCCGATTGGGCAAAAGAAGAAGTCGGTGAGGAGGAACGGGGTACCGGAGATCTTGAGGGACCTCGACAGTAATGGCGATGGTGGGAGGCAAAGCATCATTTGGGGACCCCTCCCAAGGCCAGTCCCCAATGCTGAGGGCGTGCATCATACCTCCCGAAGGGGCCTCGTCCTTGCCTGTGACTGGACGCCCCACCCAGCTGCGGACGCCTCCCTCATCAGAGTGCCAGCTGCGTCACCCCTAGGGCCACCAACCGAGTCACCCGAAAGTCGAACAGCTCCAAGTCCCCGGATCTTCTCATGTTCAAAAGAATACAGGGGGTCCGGGTAAGAGCACACGGGGTGACCTGCCGCTGGCAACTTGTTGTCAACCCAGGTACGGAACCCGGGACCAGGGTTAGGTATCGGGTTCAGTGTTATGCCGGATCTCCTACCTCGATACAACCTATCCTTAGGTATCAGGTTCAGTATAAAAGAGTCTCCTACCTCCAAGCTCCCGATCCGGGATTCCAGGCGACGACGGGGCACACGAGGCCGAGGCCCCTACACCGGGGAGTATCGCAACGGACCCCTTTGGTATGCCGGGAGGCGGCGATGCGGATACCGATCCAACAGCCGCGACTGGACCCGCCTAAGAGGTGGGACCGCCTCGAGCACCACAACAGGTTCCTCAACGACCCAGATGGTATTAGGGGCAGCTCCAAAGCCGGACTCACCAGGGGACCACAACACCCGTGTCTGCTACTGAATCCAGCTCCGGTAACCCGCTCGGATGAGGTCACCCCCTCGCGCCTCCGTAGGCCACTACAGTCACGCACCCAGCCCCACGTCCGAGCGGCCACCGACGTGACCGAGACAGCCGACGAGGATTCCGTCACAACCCTAGTCGTCGTCCCCATCAGACCAAGAGGAACATACCGCAGCGACGCCGACAGACTCAGAACCGTAGAGGGCACCAGAGCAAGGTCATGGTGGGCCCTGAACGACGGGCTAGGGTTTGGTCCACGGGGGGAGGACCTGTAGTTTGGAGACGAAATCACCGATACCCTCCTCATCCAAATCCGACGCTCCCAATGTTGCCGGCAGAGAGCAGAATAGTGAGGATTGGGGGACGATCCTTGAGAAGCACAGAACCCCGGAGAGCCCAACGACTCCGAACCTGGGACCATCAAGCCCACCGACAGAGTAGGTCGGGGTGAGACATGAGAGAGAAAGGAAGAGGATAGCAGATGCGGGAGGGCCGGCCGACCAGGCGACATGGGAAGTCCAGATGAGACTAGTAGAGAAGGGCAGGGAGGCATGGCGATCGGATTAGGGATCACCGAAGCCACCAGAGGGACGGGGGAGGGAGGATATACAAAGGGTTGTGGAAAAGCCATCCATTCCCACCCGTACTTAAAGTCCGCACTAGGCGTGGTCTGCGAGGACAATTGGGTGGGACAGGCGAACACGGGACGGAAAATCCGACAATACCAAGCGGTGCAGCAGTAGCAGCGGCAGACGGAAGCTCCATAGCGTCAGGGTATCATCAATTAAACATTGCATTTTATTAGCCCTTTGTCTCATTAAGGGTTTTAGTTTTGTTTAGTAACATTTTTTTTGGAAGACAAATATTTATACCACACACCAATTCTTAATCATCCGATCACAAAAGTCAAACATTGACCATGTACAGAGTTTAGTCAGAATCTGTTTAGAGTATTTTTTTTAGTAAATGCAACTTATATTCCTTTAAAAAAGTTAGTACATGCCTGATAGCCCTGACGGGACAAACATAATAACCCTGTAACTACTTGAACATCCAAGACGTTTTGTTGATTTGCCA
>JAYMTN010002575.1:0-10920 GCA_036897425.1 Erodium trifolium | reverse complement strand
TTTGTCGTAGTCACGTGGGGGGGGGGGGGGTCATCAGAAAGATGATCATCCTTTGAAATATTTCGTAAATATATACGAACACTCTTTGACCAGCCCCGGATAATTAGGTGTAGTCAATTTGTAACCGGTTATTCGGGATATCATGGGGATACGTTCTATTACAATAACACTTTTTGGTGTCTTCATCCATTTAAAGTAAATAGTAAAACTAATGACAGAGAATGCAAAATATTCGGACCAGACTAGCAGCGGAGGCAAAATTGTACCACTGTTTTTTTTGCGGCAGACGACGACAAGTAAGGTTCAAGCGCGGCGGGGGATGGTGACGTGTGGGGCACACACGCGGCTGTGGGCGGTGTTGCGATTTCAAGAACCATCAGAACTCACCGTAGAAGCTTCACTTGCCGAAGGTGAAAAGAAAAGATGCACAGAACCTTGTAAATCGAGAATAACAAGTTCAAAACTCTAGAAACTTGTCCCGACGAGTGAGACTCTAGTGGTGGCCGGACAGGACTGAAATTTCAGATGTAGGCTATTCTGGACTTCCTCTATCTTGTAGAACGAGAGGTGAGAATAGAATCACATTGAAAAGACACTAAACTACACACAAGAAACATTAGATACAATATTAGCCTATTATCTTTGGTATAACATTCCTACGAATATAATTTAGGGTAAATGTCATTTTCATACTACAAAATGACCTTTGTTCGTACGTACGTATTGTAAATACCTATGTTCGCAAGTCCTACCAATGACTTTTTTCATGTTTGTAAGTCATACCAATAAATTTTAGTTAATTAAAAAAATCGTAATTTTTTGAAAATATTAACGTTATCTTTGACACAATTCATCATTTTTGAAAAACTGAATAAAATTGATCGACAAGAATTGAACATAAAGATCGTCACATTATACACTCGCAACTTTCACCTTTGTTAACAATACAGAGTGGTATTACCCCTAATAATATTATAATTTAATGATTGAGATTATAAAATAACAATTTCTTAATTAAGTATGAAATAACTTTAGTCTAAAATGAGTAAGGAAGTGTGGGGTCACAAGGAAGTAGGAGATGTGCTTGGGTAACTTTGTCACACCAAACGGTAATTAAGCCAACGACCTTCCCATAGAGAGCAGAAGAACTCTCCAACCAAGTCTGAGTAATTAATTACTCATGGACCCTTAATCCGTACTCCATTTTACGCTCCTCCCCCGCATCTGACATGCACGCTCTCTTGTATCTACTATTTATATAGGTCATGCCTCAATTTTTCTACAAAACTATTTATTTATTTTCTCAATATAAATATACAAATTTTATATTTATGTTAATCAGTATAAGAGGGTGATCATGATAAAAAAATGATGATAATATTTTTTTAGTTAAAATAAATATTTTATTTATTTTTCTCAAAATTAAACACTAATAAAACTTGAATCAGATTTTTCTATATATCTTTCTGTTCTATAACATTAACATGTTTATTTTAAAAGAAAATAAGTATATTAATAAAACGATATTTTCAGAAAAAATTATATAGAAGTATTTATTTTTACAATTTTAGTCTTCTTTCTTAATTGTAATAAAATGTTGCCTTTTGTTTTTGTTGCATTTTGTGAAAAAAACATATTTTAAAATGACGATACACTCGAAAATTTAAATTTAAAAATAGTAATTAAAAAATAAAAGTCAAAAGTTTTGTATCCTTTCAAATTTTTATTTTACAAAAAAGAAGAAAGGTAAGAGATATGAATATTTTGATTTTTTGTTTTTTAAATATAAATTATAAGAATAAAATCATCATTCTATAATAATTTAGGATATTTTTTATAATTATAAAATGAATATCCTTTAATAAATTCAAAAAATAATCCCGGCATTAAAATATTATGAGAATTATTTCATAAGTTATTTGGTAAAACTGGAAAGGTCCTTAGCCAAAGTTTTGCCTCCCACAGCCACACCGCTCCCTCCCCGTCTTCTTTCATTGCTTGAGGGGCGTCAAAATACCGTATGTGACGGTTCTGATACTACAAGGTTCAATGAATCATTATTCATTCAAACTAATTTTTCGTGATCGAAGAACATATTCCTCGATGCACAACAATATAATTGAAGTCATAAAATTACACATTTCGCTCAATAACTAAGTTATGCTATTTATTCCTTGCATTTTCTAGGAAAGTCGCGTGAGAATCAAACACAGAAGAAAGAGTATCTTTGGGGATCTGTCTGCGACAGTCCCTCCTCTCTCCCCATAAATACGCGCCATGACATTAATAAATATTTCCACAATTATCATCACTATTATATTCAAGTTTCCTCTTTTTTTTTCTTCTGTTGTTTCAGAACACATTTTTATTTCCAACTTTTGCTCTGCTGATTTTCACTCTCCTACCTGTCTCTCTCCCCCAATCCCTGTGCCATAGATCTCCATGACCTTGCCCTCCAACAAACCCTAGACCACTCTCTAGGCTCCTTTTGTTGGACCAAGCTCTGGTTTTTGAGTCATTTGCAAGGTACTCACTGGTGCAAAATTTCTATAGATTTTCGTTAATTCATCTGAAAGCGCTTCTGCTGGAGATTCTGTAGTCTGGGTTTGTGGCGTTTCTGGGTTTTGGTTAATTTGGTGGGTGGTTTTTGAGCTGCTGAGTTTTGTTTTGTTTTGTTTGAGTGAAGTGATTTGTAGTGCACAGAGTAGTGCCATTCTCAGGGTTTTGATGTTTGTATGGATAAGCTCAACTGGGTTTTGGTGGCTGTGGAGGTTCCATGGTCTGTGGACTTGTGAATGATTGGATTTGGATTTGGTATTGTGCTT
The DNA here is from genome assembly GCA_036897425.1 of Erodium trifolium. Lineage (NCBI taxonomy): Eukaryota > Viridiplantae > Streptophyta > Magnoliopsida > Geraniales > Geraniaceae > Erodium > Erodium trifolium. The sequence continues at coordinate 8,095 of JAYMTN010002575.1, read as the reverse complement.
GTTTGGGTAGAATTGGAGAAATGGTGGCAATAATTCAATCTTTGGGGTAAGTTTGATGCTTCTATTTTTGGAAAATTTTGATACCTTATAGAGTGTTGAGAAGAGGGTTTGCTTTAAAAATTCAAGGGATTGAGTTGAGAAGAGGGTTTTTGGCCAATTTTGATACCTCTTAGAGTATATGGTGACACTATAAGCAAACATTTTTTGTGAATCATGGGTAGCATTTGTTGCAAGCCTTCTCCTATTGAGGATAGCAAGGAGAGCCCGAGAGGGCGAGTATTGAGCAAGGCCTCGTCGGACTTGAGGGTCTCGAGGGGGCCTTCTTCGAGAAGGGAGGAAGGTTACAAAGCAAGGGACGGACATGAAAGTAATGGTGGAAGATCAATGCAGAATGAGAAGCAAGCAAATGGGTCGGTCAGATTACATGGTGCAAATCTTGAGAGGAAGAGGGAGAAGATGACTGCTTATGTTGTTGCTCAGCATCCTGTGATGGGCAGTATCTCGAAAGCTATGGAAGGGGAGCAGGTTGCTGCAGGATGGCCTGGATGGCTAGCTGCGGTGGCTGGAGATGCTATCAAGGGGTGGCTACCACGGCGTGCTGATTCTTTTGAGAAGCTTGATAAAGTATGCTTTCTTTCTTGATTTGAGTTGCATTGTGGTCCTTTATGAATAGGATAGTTGCAATTGCAAATGCTAACAATCATTTTTCGTTTTATCCATCAGTACCTCAATCTAGCACTAGTTAATTGATTTGATGATTGAGAGTGAATTCTGGTGAGGTTGCGATAATGTAAAATTTGCATTAAATTAAGGGATAATTGCAAAAAACTTGTTGTGAATACGCATGTTTTTCTAATACTATCGATGAATTATTTTCGGTCTGCAAATCAACTAAAAGTCCAAATTGCAAAACATGTATATATGAGGGTTACAAATTGCTAAACACGTATAATATAAAGGGCAAAACTGTCATTTCCAAAAAGTTGAAGTCACTTGACTATCACATGTCTAATTTTCGTTAAAGACAACAGATTTGAAAATGGGAAATAGTTTGGGAAATCATTTGCAAAAAAGATTAGTTCACTGATAGTATTTGCAATGTGTATAGTTCACGGCAAGTTTTTGCAATTACCCCTTAAATTAGTTGTTGTAGTTGATAAAATTTGAGGATCAAATCCAGTATTAATGGGGTATGGTCAAGGGAAACATGTAGTTATTGCTCAGAGAATGATGAGATGTCAAATCTACTACCTAAAATCCATAAATACAAGACCCCCTTCTTCTATATAGTCTAGCCTGCAGAATATGTCCCCAGCTGGTTGAATGCAGTAGAGTTACGTAGGTTGATTTAAGCATTGAATTGAAAATATTTGCTCAACAACGATAATTTGTAAACCATTTTTATTGTCTAGAAGTAGCTTTAGTATTGTTAGTAAGTACTCCCATAAAACACATGTTATCCCTTTTTTCTTAAGGCGTGTCATTTTCAGTCAACCATTCATCTTTCTTATTACAATGGGATTTTGGGTCAACTTTTCACAGCCTATAACTCTCATGGCGTCTGACCTAATGAGTTTTGGTTTGAATTATATCTCCTATGTAAATATCCCACAAGCATAGTTAGGCCGGGAAGCCCGTTCTTGGACTGTTCGCGAGTAGTCAGAAGCCTCTATTCCTGATGCACTTCGTTGTATTCTTTATATCATTTGCTTCAGAAAAAGAAAGATAATCTTTAGATACTGCTCTCTGATTTAATTTATCGTGTGATAATTTCTACCTTTGCAGATTGGCCAAGGGACTTACAGTAATGTGTACAGGGCTCGTGATCTTGATCACAACAAAATTGTTGCTTTGAAGAAAGTAAGGTTCGATAACCTCGAGCCCGAGAGTGTTCGCTTCATGGCAAGGGAAATTCACATCCTGCGCAGGCTAGATCATCCAAATGTGATAAAGCTGGAAGGTCTTGTCACCTCAAGGATGTCTTGCAGTTTGTACCTCGTTTTTGAGTACATGGAGCATGATCTAGCGGGACTCGCTTCACACCCTGGTCTGAAGTTCACAGAAGCCCAGGTTAAATGTTACATGCAACAACTTTTACTCGGGCTCGATCATTGTCATAGTCGCGGTGTTCTACATCGTGACATCAAGGGCTCCAATCTTCTAATCGACAACAATGGCATCTTGAAAATTGCAGACTTTGGTCTTGCAAGTTTTTTTGATCCTCGTCAGAATCAACCACTGACTAGCCGTGTAGTAACTCTCTGGTACCGTCCACCTGAGCTTTTGCTTGGGGCTACACATTACGGGGTTGCTGTGGATTTGTGGAGTACTGGATGCATACTTGCTGAATTGTATGCTGGCAAGCCCATTATGCCCGGAAGAACAGAGGTACTTGCTTTAAGGGCATGAATCGTAAATATGCCAAACTTTGCATTCATTTTTATTAGTAACCCCCCCAAAAAGCATGGGCCATTGGATACACTTGATCTAATGACCCAAATGAGTTTACGGTTTACATTTTAAGAATGATTTGCAGTAGATAGTTCCCCCATTTATATAAAATACATATATTAATGACAAAAATAACAATACTTTAATGAAATAAGATACTTTCAAATAACTCAATGAGTTGAAGCAAAGGCACAAACCATATTTCAAACAAAAACAACATAAGAAACAAGTTCAAACAATAAGCATAAACAACATTTAAAAAAAATACAGTTGACCTAGTTTTGAATGAGTTTGGGTCTAGTTTGACCGAGTTTTGGACCGATTTCAACTTATCAAACTCGGTGGCTAAGTTCCTTAAGTTCTCCTCTAGTTTTGCCGAGTTTTAGAACACTCAGTTCTTGCTATCAACATGTTGCGTAGTGCATATAATTTGTTTTTGAATTATTGTGCATTTTACCGTCAACATATCTGATTGTGCTCAAGTATTCTATTAAGCAAGCACCATGAGAATACCTTATGAAGGTTGATTGATTTATTCTTAATCTCTAGAGAATATAAGAGCTAATCTTCATGTGAATCTCTACTTAGATTATTGGATGAAATTTCCATGTTGGGCTACATAATATAAATCCTGTACTTTTTTTGTATTAGTTTCAAGGGATAATCGCAAAAAAGTACCCTGAGGTATTTTTTTTTGCTGCTGTTGCCCTTAATAATATACTGAACTTGTCTTTTTGTTGCAAGTTGTCTCTAAATGACGATTTTACCCTTACAATTTATATTTAAAAGATAATAAGTAAAAAAAATCTAAAGTTTTATATCCCTTAATTTTACCGTGCAAAGAGCAAGAAATTTCAGGATATGAAAATTTGATTTTTTTTTGTATTTTAATTATTATTTTTAAAGCTTAAGTTTCCAAGGATAGAATTGTCATTTTGAAATTAATTTATACAAAGTGCAACAAAAAGACAAATTCAATGCATTTTTTTGCAATGATCAAAGGAGGCCACAAGTTGCAAAAAGTGAATACCTCATGGTACTATTTTGCAATTATCCCTAGTTTTGACATTAATTATCCATAAGTAGCCTTGTGATAAACATATTGGTGATTCAAGTCATGGATTTTTTTGCCTTTTTAGGTGGAGCAGTTACATAAAATCTTCAAGCTTTGTGGATCGCCTTCCGAGGATTATTGGAGAAAGTCAAGACTGCCTCATGCAACCATATTTAAGCCCCAACAGCCTTATAGACGTTGCGTTGCAGAAACATTCATGGAGTTTCCTTCTCCAGCTTTGGGGCTTATGGAAACCCTACTATCCATAGATCCGGCAGATCGTGGATCTGCCGCTTCTGCTCTCAAAACCGAGGTATGAGGTCTTCTATCCACTCCATCATTTTTATGTTTTCCACTCTTTTGTTGAAAAATATTGGATAACCGCAAAAACTTGTGGTGAATTGTGCGCGCTTTTGCAAATACTATACCTGAACTTCTGTTTTTTTTTTTTTGCAAAAAAACATCCACAAACTATTTTTCGTCTGCAAATACGTCATCTTTAACGGAAACTAGTCATATGATATTCACGTGACTTCAGTTTTATTTGAAATGACAGTTTTTCCCTCTATATTATACGTGTTTTGCAATTTGTAACCCTCATGTATATGTGTTTTGCAATTTGGAACTCTTATGTATACACTTGAGCATGGTTACTTTCGACTTTTTGCAAAAAAATTACCCTGTTAGTGGATTTGCTGAAGGGAAATAGTTGGGGATATCATTTGCAAAAAGCAAAATAGTTCACTGACAGTATTTGCAAAACACGCATAGTTCACCGCACGTTTTTGCATATATCCCAAAAATATTAGAAAATTAGTGTGTGCAGATGAGGAAAATAATTGTATCCTCATTTATGGCACTTCCAGAAACTGAACTTATGGGCTTTCGAAAAGATCGTGATATTGCTTTTTACTTCTATGGTTTACATCTTTCATTAGGGGTAATTACAATTCACTACCATGTATTTTAAATCGTATAAATTCACCCTTATAAACTCTGTTTTTGTTTCAATTTATTCTAATTTGAGGTCTAACGTCGAAATACCCCTTATATATAAAAAACAAACTTGATCAAAAATTAATATTTTTTTAATATAAAAGAACGAACACCGTAGTCTTATTAATTTAAATTTTACATTTTTTAAAATCTGTTTCCATTTTTATAAAATAAAGGGCATTTTTGTCATCAAACCTCAAAATAAGGTAAATTGAGACAAACTTCATCGGGGTGAATTGAAACGGTTTTAAGTACATGGTAGTGAATGAAATACCGCTCATGACTAGTGAGGTATAATGACTCCTTTATTGAATTGGGTTGAAGAAAATAGTTGGCCTTTTATCAAGTCATAAAAGTCCACTATCATTTTATTGTGAAGGAAGTTAATATTGATTCCTGTATTATGGTTTATTTGCCAGTTCTTTACAGTAAAACCACTTCCATGTGATCCTTCAAGCTTACCGAAGTATCCTCCCAGCAAAGAATTTGATGCCAAAGTACGCGACGAAGAGGCTAGAAGGTGCATACTATTGATAACTCATTATAAGCTGGCCTATACATTTTTTTATCAGGAAGAAAACGGGGAAATCATTCTAGCCTAGTCTATTTCTAAACTACTCTCTACCCACGCCTACTCCCAAGCATTACCCACTGGGATTCGAACCTCTGACCTCAAGGAGCTGAGAGAGCTCTTTGACCACATGCCAACCCAAGTGAGCAGTTGGCCTATACATTGTGTGCATGCATCTCAATTCATACTACCCTCCACCCACATTTGCTCCCAAGCAGATGTACCCATTGAGATTCAAACCTCTGACCTTAAGGAGATGAGAGAGCTCCTTGACCACCAAGCCAACCCAAGTGGGCAGTTTCCCTATACATTGTGTGCATGCATCTCAATTCATACCGAATATTTGTATTGACATCTCCTTCTCTTTGGCATTGGTAGACAAGGAGCAGCAGGAAGCAGGGGCCAGAGAGTTGATCATGAAAGGAGAGGTGCACGAGAGTCCCGGGCAATCCCAGCTCCCGATGCCAATGCCGAGTTAGTCTCATCTATGCAGGTTAGCTCCTATTAACCTCTCCCCTCTCATTTCTTGCTTAATATTGTACTCTCTCCATCCCAAAATAAGTGTCATTTTTACTTGGGATAATTGCAAAAAGACTGATTTAAACTTTTTGCAAGTTGGCACCGTGAACATTTTTTTTTTTGCTGTACCGTCAGTTATGTTTAACGGAAAGGGGTAATCTGGTCATGTGACATGCACGTGACTTTCCAAAATTTATGAAAATATGATTTTTCCCTTATGGTAAAAATCTAAAAAGTCTCAAGGTATCTTCTAAAACGTACAAAAAATTCCTTGAATCAAACAAATAAAAAACAAACTTTTTTTTAAATGTTTTTAAGTACCAAAACTGATTTTTAAGGGGTATTCTCGACTTTTCCTTTGATTGTTAACAGTGTTGTTCAGAGTGCAAAAAATAAATGCAAATTCCAAATAGTTTTTTTTCTTCTTCTTCTTCCAATTAGCCTCATCTGATTTCTCACTATGTTCTTGGTTACAGAAGAGACAAAGTCAACCCAGTTCTAAGAGCAGGAGCGAGAAGTTCAATCCTCATCAGGAAGAATCTGCTTCTGGCTTTCCTATCGATCCACCTAGGCAATTACAAGCCATAGAATTAGGCGTGATCGATTCCCACCAAAATCATCATAAAAGAGCTTCCCATTCTGGGCCACTTTCGCACCGGGCTGCATGGACCAAGGCGGGTAGAAACCCAGATGATGGGCCACCAAAGATTTCTAATGGGCCCGACTTGTCAACCGCGTCAAGTTTAGTAGCCGCAAGGAGGAGTTCTTCACAGTCTGAAATTCCAAAAGTGATGGCCCGGTTCCCTGGATCATTCAAAGATGCCTCAAATTCCTCAGAGCAAAAGCATCACTCACAGGGTGTTTCGGGTTCTCATCCCAATGAAGATGGAAGAACTGCCAACAAAGATCCTGCTCTTGTAAGTGATGTTTTCATATTTCTCTGTGGCTTTTAATAACTTGGGTTGGTTCGTTGCACATAACTATCTTTATGAATTTCCCACAAACACACGTGACCTTCTGGTAGATTTTCCGCAGACACATGACTACCCTTATGAATTCCCACGTGTCACCGTCATACAAAATATACGGAAACCATCAATTTTTTCGATTTTTTTGTCACGTGAGTTTAAAATTTTGTAATATCCCCAAAACTACTCATTCCCATACTTTAATCTTTTGATTTCAATATGAATCCGTGGAGAATTTCGAGCATGAGAGTCAGTAGTTTTCGGATATTTTAAATTTACACCCTCGTGTAAGTCATACGAGAAAAAAAAAACAATTTTTTGATGGTTTCTGCCTATGTGGTACTATGGTGACACGTGCAAATTCATGAGGGTAATCAAGTTTTTGTGAGCAATTCCGAAGGGTAATTATGTGCAACTGTACATAATACTTTCACTGCCCCAGCTAGTAGAACCATGCTTCTCTTAACGATGCATTTCTTTTTGTCGGAATAATCACCAAATTTGTCTTTGAACTATCAACAAACGACCAATTTATCTCATTGCAAAAGTCCAATTTAGTCCCCAACGTTGCAAAAGTCCTCCAAATGGGGATTGAACCCCTGACCACCAGGCAAACCCAAGTGGGCTCAGGGACTATTTTTTGATAGTTCAAGGACCATTTCGGTAATTATGCTTTTCTTATTTGAGAGCTTATATTTTGCCAAATCAAAACTCTGATACATACTCTGTTCATATCTACTCTAGCTCGGTTACGGGTCAAAGGGTCACAAAATCCACTACTCGGGGCCATTGCTAGTACAATCAGGCAACAAAGTTGATCAGATGCTGAAGGATCATGACCGGCATATCCAAGAAGCTGTAAGGCGAGCACGAATAGACAAGGCAAAGGTCAGGAAAGCTCAAGCTGAAGGGAGCCAAGTATCAGCCAATTCACTATTTGTTTCAGGCCGTTGATCCTGTAAAACCCCAGATGGATGATACATCTGGGTAAATTTCTGCAGAATAATCGAGCTGGTAATGGTAATTTTCTTGCCTTTGAATGTTGTGTGGGTTGGGGCTGTTGTTTTGTATAGAGTTGCATTCCCAGAAAAGATGGCTGGTGGCAATATTTATTACCTTTAGCTTTATTACTTAGAAACCCCAAACCAAATCCATCACATTCATCCTCTTTTGTCCACTCTGTAACTGTAATTTCTAATATATTTATATATACTAGGTGGGTGCACCGCGCGTTGCGCAGTGCTCGGTGTGAGAACTTATCGTATACTTATTGTATATTAGGAGATTTCGTAAATTTAAAACAACATACGACCAGTCGCAAGTTTGAAGCACAACATGAACTTTGGCAAAGTAATGTTGAGGATCAGTAGGTTGAATGCATGACTGAACGAATCATGTAACTTGAGAAGGTCTCTCTATTTGTGAACAGTAAACTCGATCTGTTTGTAAATATATGTTCATGGGCTAATTAAACGAAAAGTAATTTGAAAGAACGAAATATTGTCATTTATATGATTATGTGACTAAAATGTTGAA
>JAYMTN010002574.1:0-10922 GCA_036897425.1 Erodium trifolium | reverse complement strand
ATCAGTGTTCTTTATGTAAATCCTTTTAGTAGTTCTCTGGTCAGAGTTGTAAGGAACTCTGAAGGCTTGAAAAATACCTTCTATTCAGTAATAGAAAAAAAAAACTCCATATGAATGTAATTCCAAGGCTCAATAGTGGTAAAGTAGTAGTCACGTTGAGAATTTCCAGGTTTCAACCTGAACTTACTGAAGAGTAGTACAACCACCATAATCTCTCATTTTGTGGGTCTTTTCTTAATTCTTATGAAGGTGGATAATCTTTGTTCAAATAACTCTCTTGGCCTATTTTTCTTGAAAAATGGAGGTCATCATTGCATTTGTATTTGCTGATAGCCATATTCTCACATTTTTAATGAATTTCTGGTTATGCTCCTTATGGAAGCTATTCTGAAGTATATTTCTATTATTTCTCCAGTATATAATTGGATGCAGTGCACAATATAAATAATGCATTTCTGAAAAGATATAAGTTTTGATCCCGATACTCTCTTGTACTTTACTTTTGTCACATGATCATAAGAGTCAGTATCCTATAATCCAATTTGAACTATAAATAACATTCCAATTACTTGTACTTCCTCTGTGATTTACTGTTACTTGCGTACGGTAGTGCTGCATCTTCATACACCACCCTTTTACCTTGATTTTTATTACTTAATCTATTTGCTACTGCTCTCATGGTTTCTGATGTATGGTCTTTATTGCCTATTGTAGAGGAAATGATTAGAGGTCTCAGTCAGGTACCTTGGGAACGTGTTGATGTCAGTTTTCGTAGAAGTAGACAACGGATTATTGCTCACACTACAATTCAGGCAAGTTCTTTGCCATAATGACTTTCTTATCGGTGGAATAATCTTAGCAATTTGTCTAGCAATATCTGGACATGTTTTGCTCTTTGGAATCATGTTTTGAATTCTTTTGTTCCAGTGAATGACGTCTCAAGCATAGGGATCATTGTCCCAATCAATGACTCTTTCTTAGATATCAATACTTAAATAATTGAATTGCTTAATAATCTAAAATTAGCTGTGCATCATTTATATCTCAACACATATTCTGTGTTCAATTAGCATTAATCATTTGTAAGATATCTGCTTCTGGGTAGCAATGAAGGGGTGGGGTTGGATAGGCTGTTGCTCGTCGAGGGTGAGTACGCAAAGTTAACCATGAAGTGAAGAAACTGTTGTGAAATTCTTAACGGAAATTGTTTAAGACCATTTGGATCAAATGAAACCACAAGCTTAGTACTACTGCTAGTAAGATATAAATCAAATCAGTATTTAAGTGGGCTAATGCTCTCTAGGAATATGTTTGTATGGAACGAACAAATAGCTACATAGTAGAATGCATTGTTTATGATGTTTATAATCATTAGCTAGTGCGTGTATGCATGTATCTCTTGGAATATTTTCTTTTCATTGCTCTTCTACTATAAACTATATCAGATCACAAGGTTTTGTGTCAAGGTCATTGGCAAGTACGCCCTTTTCTGTTTTTCTTTACAATTATATGTATGTCACTTCTTCAGGTGAAAAGCTATTGGTTGAATTCCGATGGTGCCGATGTGGTCTTCCATATGATAGATAATTTCCTTACATAGTTGCTGACGAGTTTGATGCCCTCCAAGTTATGATATATCAATGGGTTAGATTGCTTCTTTTTCATTGTCATGTATATTTCTATATTTAAGTTTCACTGTGTATCAGATAAGAATGTGGAGACATTAGAAATTTCATAGAATTGGCACAACCTATTTCTCAGTGTAAATGCAGAACTATTGCAACCTATTTCTCAGTGTAAATGCAGAACTGTTGCAGTTATTTTCTACTTTTAAGTAATTTATGTATTCTAGCTTTTCCAATTAGTGTCTTGGTATACTGATTTGGCTGTAATCTTTCTGTCAGTTGTTTGTTATACTTGATCTAAGTATTTTTGCACATGTGTATCGTTGCTAGCTTTCACCTCTCTTATGGTTAGAGGGGATGGACTAGTTTTTATTAGTGATCAAGCCTTGCTCCCTATGCTTTATACACACTGCACTTTGATTGGAACAATGATCATACCTGTTTTGAAAGCTTGGACTAGATATACTGATCATTTCTGGTTCTCTCTCTCTCTCTCTCTCTCTCTCCATTTGTTCATAGGGGACCTAAATCTCACTTGTACAAGGATATGTAAGGAAAGAAGATATACTGTTTAAGGTTACTTTGCTAATTGGTTTCTTATATTGTTATGAGATCCACTCAGCCATTCCCCATACGGAGTTTGTAACTATTAATGGGGACAAACTACCCTTTGGTCGGTCAAATTAGCAAGTCCATGCTTCAACTATGTTCTGTTAGCATATATTTATAGCAGTTAGAGATTGTGGTAGGAAAGAATTGTGGATTATGATTGATCTTGAGTGATTTATGTATTTATGCTCGACCCTCCAGTCTACTTTCCCTTATTCCCTACAGAGAGCATTTTTAAATTAGGAAATCAATTGACAGAAAAAATATATTGGCTTTGATTCCAGTGATCCCATGGACTATGCATAGGGGATCCCTCTGACAGATACTAGATTTCTAATAATCTAGTGTCTGAGGCTCTCTGGTCATCTTTTCCTCGTTTTATACGTTGTTTTTACTTGTCAAGTTATCTAGACTTGCTTTTTTTCCTTCTTGGAATTGTGCTCTTTTTTTAGTGAACTTTCATTGTTGATAAAAGAAAAAAAACCTACGTTCTGATGTAGATCCACATATCAACCTAGATCCCAAGGATCTGGTCCTACCCTTCGGTTTAAGGTGCAGCATCATCTTTGTTAACATTTGTCAAGATTCTTTACTGGCTAATACAATTACCTTAGTGTCAGCTTTTGGCTCTTATCTTGAACTCAAATGTTCAGTTGAGGGCACCCCATACTTGATAAATTTCTCTCTGATAAAAAATTGTATATGATCCTTAGGCTTAAAGTTTGATGGGTATGCTAGTGCTGCTAATATTCATATCTGGTTGTTGGAATTTTAAGCTGGAAGGCCGGATTTGCATTCCGACTGTGGAACTTTCATCAGTGTCATTTCCATAATTTCTTTTCATTTAGTTTGTTCATCTTATTTGCATGTGCTCTATACTTGTATCTTGAATTGATTTACTTCCTGTTTACTCTAGTCATCATCAAAACAAAACAAGAACCTGTGTTCTAGTGCTTTGACTGCAATGGTGAGTTTTTACTGGCTAACATCATGATCCGTAATATCTGCCAGTCTTCAATGCAGCTGCAGCTTAGTGTGACATAGTGTGACCGGAGTCATACAATGGTCAAGAAGAACAAAACCCAATACAAACATGGCTACTCTGACAGTAGATGGGAGAGAAATCATTTACTTGGATATAACCTGATTTGAGAAAGTAGTTCTGTTTGGAAGGTTGAAAATTAGGAAATAAATAAGGTGTCCGAAGAACTTCAGCCAACTTATTAGGTAATTATGTCTGTAGCTGTACACCTTGCTTTGGAAACCCATAATTACTTTTGGGTAGAAGACGAATAGCCATAGGAATCCTTTTCCTGCTGGGAGCTACATATTCATAAAAATGCTAATCAGCCAACAGTCAAGGAATTTATATTGCATTTGCATTTGAATTTAGCTTTCATGTTACCATCCACTCTCTTGGATACTTTTGCTGTTAATGTTGACATCACTGGATTGTTGGGGTACTGATGTTTCTATCAGCAGATTAGACAAACTTCGGCAGAACTGATAATCATCACCATATTACTTTTGCATACAAATGTAAGTGTTAATAACTGAGTGTACAATGATGTTGTTACCTCATTGTAAACTCCTAGCACCCCTGTAGATTTTGATATTTCCACAACACAGTGAGTTGGAGCAACTTCAATCACCTGACATTGCCAAGAGAATGGTGAGACTCTGATCTCTCATATTACAGTTAAAGTTTATCTGTAAGGTATGTTTTACCTGTGCTGATAGGTCAAAGCATGATCTAGAACATCTAGTCATCTTCTTCTGTTTATGATGCATTTTCATCTGCAATTTATATAAGGCTAGTCGTTATTTGTGCATTGCTGAGGTTGAATTTATGTTATGGGCCGGATCGGGCGTTATGGAAATACATACACGAGAAGATCTCGTGATCAGAATAGTGGCTGAAGTAAGATCAAAAGGTTTCCTTATGTTATTTAATTAGATTGCAATTGTATTAGTTTTGGGTAACCTTGGGGATAGTATCAATTAGTAGTCATTGTGTTTTAGGAAAGTAAGATCTCTTCTGGTATTATATAAACCAGAAGAGTTATTGAAATAAGCATTGAGAATTAATAACAATTGTTAGTTCTCTCAAGGTTTAGAGCTCCCGTACGAGCTCTGCTGTCATCATAGGTCGGAATAGAGGGAAGAACAAGGTACCGTACAAACGTGACCTTGATCTAAACTCTTATCGCGGACCCATAACACGTTCGATCACACAGGGAGGTAACAAAGTGGTATCAGAGCCATCACGTGCTATGGCGAGTGAGAAGTCTGCCGAACAGCTGTTGAACGAGTACAAAGCTGAGCAAGCAGCGAAGGAAGAACGGCTGCAGGCCGAGAGGAAGGCCAAGGATGATGCTGTGAGCGCGCAGATCCGCGAGCTCACCACTCTGGTGCGTTCGCTGGTCATCCCGGCCACACCAGTGACCCAACAAGCCGAGTCAGGCCTACCTGCACGCCAGCCTGATCTGGACGCGGTGGCCCTACTGCAATCCAGAGCCGCCCCAGCGCTGTCGGGGGCTGGTTCAGTGGCGGACAGTCGCCAGCCACGCCCTGCGCCGACACCAGTGTTAGGAGGATCCGGTGTGGACGTTCCACGTTTCGCACGGCTCGAATTTCCCCGATTCGATGGCCACTCGGACCCAACTGCTTGGCTCAATCGTTGTGAGGGATTCTTCCTTCATCAACGGACGGCCCCGGAGGATAGGGTTTTGCTAGCTTCCTTTCACCTTGAGGAGGACGCACAATTGTGGTACATGAAGCTGCAACAAGATTTTCCGGGCATGCTATGGCCGGATTTCAAAAAATTCTGTAACACGAGATTTGGCTCCATCCTCTCCAGTAACAAACTTGGGGAACTAGCGAAATTGAAACAGGGCGGCTCGGTGGATGAGTATGCCACCTGCTTCGAAAGGTTGATCGCTCAGGTTTCCAGTTTAAAACCGGACCAAGAGTTAGCTCTGTTCCTCAGTGGCTTACAGCCAACGTTGGCCATTGATGTGGAAATCCAGCAACCACGCGATCTGAACACAGCCATGGGCCTCGCCAAACTCTATGAACGGCGGGCGCGGGAAGCAGGGATTGCCTCGGGAGTTCCTTCCCGTCGGCCTCCAACGTCGAGCTCGCAGACAAGGCCATTTATCAAACGAATTTCCAAGGAGGAGAAACAGGATCGCATATCAAAGGGGTTGTGCTTTAACTGCGATGAGCCTTATGGGCCGGGGCATAGCTGTAAGAAGCTCTTTTACTTAGAGATCATGAAGGACGACGAGGTTCCTGCCTCAGGGGATGAGGCCGAGCCATCCATTTCTCTCCATGCAATTACGGGGACGGTTGCACCACGCACCATGCGGATCCAAGCCACACTTGGGGGCAGCCCTCTGCTGATATTAATTGACTCAGGGTCAACACACAGCTTCGTCGACGAAGGCTTTATACGGAAGGTCGACATTCCGGTCCTTGACAAAGCTGGATTACGGGTCTTGGTTGCTAATGGTGAACGCGTGACGAGTCCGGGCATTTGTCAGAAAGCCCCCATTCAGGTTGGTCCTATGGTATTTCGGTTTGACTTATATGTCTTACCCTTGTGTGGGTTCAATGCTGTGCTAGGGGTTAATTGGCTTCGTACCCTCGGCGATATCTTGTGGAACTTCGATCGCATGACTATGAAGTTCCAGCTTTTCGGGCAATCTATTGTTCTGCGTGGCCTTGATCCGACAGAGGAGAGGCCGACCTTGCTGGCTATCGCTGGTAGCCGATCGCAGGACCAACAGTGTACGACATTGCTTGGGGAGTTCTCGGACCTCTTTGCCGAACCTACGGGCCTTCCACCTCCGAGGGCAGCCGATCACCACATCCACTTGCTGCCAAATTCGAACCCGGTTGTGGTTCGACCATATCGATACCCGCACCGCCAAAAAGATGAGATTGAAAGCCAATGCAAGGACATGTTGTCCCGGGGTATTATCAGGCCGAGTAAGTCTCCTTTCTCGTCTCCAGTATTGCTTGTTCCTAAGGCAGATCGGACATGGCGACTATGCATCGACTACAGGGCCTTAAACGCCCTGACTATCAAGGATAAGTTTCCCATTCCGGTTATTGATGAGCTGATCGATGAGCTGCATGGAGCTCGATTCTTTACCAAGCTGGATCTCCGTTCGGGGTATCACCAAGTCCGTATGTTTCCTGGTGACATTCAGAAGACGGCTTTTCGGACTCATCATGGGCATTTCGAGTTCCTCGTTATGCCTTTCGGACTCTCGAATGCCCCGTCCACTTTCCAGGCTCTCATGAATGACATCTTCGGCCCTTACCTCCGGCGATTTGTCTTGGTCTTCTTTGACGACATTCTGATCTATAGTCACACATGGTCCGACCACCTGCAGCACCTAAGGGTAATCCTATCCCTACTCAGATCTCATACTTTGTTTCTCAAGCGTAGCAAATGTCTTTTTGCTCAAGAACAGGTGGCGTACTTGGGATTTCTCATTTCAGGGAAGGGTGTTGAAGCTGACCCTTCTAAAATTTCAGCCATGACAGAGTGGCCAACCCCGTCTACACCCAAAGGCCTTCGCGGGTTCCTCGGGTTAACCGGGTATTACCGGAAGTTTGTGCAGGGATATGGTGTCATCGCAGCTCCGTTAACTCGGTTGTTGAAGAAAAATGCATTTGCTTGGGATGATGACGCTCAGGGCGCTTTCGTGGCCTTAAAGGAAGCCATGACCACCACTCCGGTTTTGGGGCTGCCAAATTTTGAGGAGGAGTTCACAGTTGATTGTGACGCATGCGACTCCGGAATTGGGGCGGTTTTGCACCAGCAGGGCCAGCCGATTGCTTTCTTCAGCCGCCCATTTGCAGCTCGCCATTTCAAGTTAGCAGCTTATGAAAAGGAACTGATCGGGTTGGCCCAGGCTGTCCGTCATTGGCGTGCTTATTTATGGGGTCGAGAGTTTCTTATACGGACGGATCACTTTGCTCTCAAGTATTTATTGGAGCAACGGGTAGCGACTTCCCCTCAACAACGGTGGCTTTCCAAGCTCCTCGGGTTCGATTTCCGAGTCGAATATCGGGCGGGAAGGGACAACGTTGTGGCTGACGCATTGTCCCGCCGGGATGAAGAGATGGGTGTTATATGTGCGCTGTCCATTCCGCAAGTTTCTCTTTGGTCCGAGGTACAGGTCGAAACGCTAAGGTCACCTCGTTGCCAGCAGATTCGGTTGGATATTGAAGCCGGCAAATTACCAAATTCATGGGAGGTACGTGATGGGTTAATTTTCTTTCAGAATAAAGTTTGGCTGCCGTCCGATTCTCCCTTGATACCTGTAATATTGGCTGCAATTCATAATGCTGGGCATGAAGGGTACCAGAAAACATTAGTTCGGGTCGCCGCAGACTTTACATGGCGCGGGATAAAGGCTGCCGTCCAGGCCTATGTCCGTGCTTGTGAAGTTTGTCAGCACCATAAGGCTGTCACTTTGAAGCCGGCGGGTTTACTCCAACCCTTGCCAATTCCGTCGCTAATATGGGCAGACATCAGCATGGACTTCATCGATGCCTTGCCGAATTCGGGTGGGAAGACAGTTCTCTTTGTGGTGGTCGATAGACTATCGAAATATGGTCATTTCATGGCCTTAGCTCATCCGTATACTGCAGTGTCGGTGGCTAGGGTGTTTTTTGACACCGTGGTGCGGCTACATGGAGTTCCGGAGTCCATTGTAAGTGACAGAGACAAGGCCTTCACTAGTACCTTTTGGAAGGAATTGTTTCGCTTGAGCGGTTCTTCCCTCCATATGAGCACCGCCTACCATCCCCAGAGCGACGGACAAACGGAAGTCGTCAACCGGACTCTCCAGATGTACTTGCGATGCTTCGTGGCCGAGTTTCCCAAGCTATGGACTCGGTGGGTGGCTTGGGCAGAATATTGCTATAATACCAGCTTCCATTCGGCTATTCGGATGTCTCCTTTTGAGGTTGTGTATGGTCGACCGCCACCGCGCCTCCTTGATTATGCCCCGGGTGCTGCAAAGCTGGAAGCTGTTGATCGAGAGCTGACCGACCGTGATGAGGCTTTGGCCACACTCCGTCTTAACCTGGGCCGTGCACAGCAATCCATGAAGGCTCGATATGATCAAGCGCATAGAGAGGTCACCTTTCAGGAAGGTGACTCGGTCCTCCTGAAGCTGCAACCGTACCGTCAAAAGTCGGTCCACTCTCGTAGCGGGCGGAAGTTGAGTCCGCGTTTCTATGGGCCATTTAAGGTAATCCAACGCATTGGGGAGGTGGCCTATAAACTGGAGTTGCCTGCAGACTCCAAAATTCACCCGGTTTTTCATGTCTCCCGTCTCCGCCCGTTTGTGGGAACTGCTTCGGGTTGTCCCCTGCTGCCGCCGCCTGATTCCTTGGTCGCACCACCCACACCGGTGGCTATCCTGGACGTCCGTACCCGTGCGGGGCAGGCCGAGGTCCTCGTCCATTGGGCTCACAAGTCCCCAGCCGAGGCTTCCTGGGAGTCTGTAGAGGAGCTGCTGTCCGAACACCCAACCATGGCGCTTGAGGTCAAGCGCCGTTTGAATGGGGGGAGTGATGTTATGGGCCGGATCGGGCGTTATGGAAATACATACACGAGAAGATCTCGTGATCAGAATAGTGGCTGAAGTAAGATCAAAAGGTTTCCTTATGTTATTTAATTAGATTGCAATTGTATTAGTTTTGGGTAACCTTGGGGATAGTATCAATTAGTAGTCATTGTGTTTTAGGAAAGTAAGATCTCTTCTGGTATTATATAAACCAGAAGAGTTATTGAAATAAGCATTGAGAATTAATAACAATTGTTAGTTCTCTCAAGGTTTAGAGCTCCCGTACGAGCTCTGCTGTCATCATAGGTCGGAATAGAGGGAAGAACAAGGTACCGTACAAACGTGACCTTGATCTAAACTCTTATCGCGGACCCATAACACGTTCGATCACACAGGGAGGTAACATTTTCCCTACTGTTATCAATAATGGCTTTATGGCCTCCTTCAAACCCAAACAACATTCACTGACATAGAAAAATGGACAATATGAGAAATTCTAAGTTGATCATAAGAATATCTTACAAAATGATCATAACCACAATAAATTCAACAATTTCTTTTGTGTGAAGAAAAGGAAAATGTAAGATACAAATATAATACAGCATCAATTCAAAGGGCTACTCACCAAAGAAGTTGATAATCTCATTTGGAAGGAAGAACATACAGACGAAAAGAAATAGAACGGTGAAGAAAAGAAAGTTTACCAAGCTAACCCACATAATTGCATCTGTTTCAAACCATTCCCTCTTTGGAGTTTGATGGAAATGATTAAAACCTGCATCAATCACAAATACAAGATCAGTTCAATCTTTCAATGTCAGTGAGGATGTACTAAAGTTGATTACTGTGATTAAAGCATAAACAAATTTGTGGTGTCAATATCAATAGTCTACTTTTTCTGTTTTGTTCAAAAATGCCTAGAGAAAGACGATCACCAGGCACAAACTTCTTTGGTTGGGATTGCGTCAAGGAAACAAGTATGCGCTATTTTCGGCCTGAGGGAATAACATGTTTAGCCAAGTCTGTTGCTTTTACTTGGATCACAAGAAAGGATCTACACATACACAGCACCAAACTTGTCTGAGATGCATATATATACATGACTCCAGACAGAATAAAATCCCTTACATATATACATGATTAGTCAACAGTATATGGCTGCATTTATGATTCTAGTATGAAGTGTCTTCCATAATATCTATGATATGAAGGCAAGATATTGTTCAAAGCTAGACAGGTTCTTTGCTAAAATCCTACACGTATTGATAGATTGCAGAATGATAGATAGGTAGTAAAAATAATTACCCAGGGGCAAGTGAGAGCTGAAGAGTGCCTCTGTAGTCTCCAGGATGGTCTGATCCAATAACTCTCCCAAAAAATCATGTCACACTCTGTCAATGACAGGACACTGACAGGCCTTCCGAACCAAGACGTTGTGAGTGGTCACCCTACAGAATTTAAGGCTTGCTTAGCATATAGCATGTTTAAATTATTATTTTGCATACATATTTAAGAATACATATGACTCGACGGCGAAGAATCACAACCCATTTAGCACAATGAATGCCATACCCCCGCCCATGCCTCCCTCGTCGGTTACAGATCGAAACCGACCAATTTGCTAAAAAAAGTACAATCTAATATCGAACATGCTCGAAACCGAATCGCAACATCAAAACCCAATTCCACCGCCAGAAAATAGTGGTCAACATATAACTTGAAGTTGTATCTGAATAAAGGTATTTGGAATGGAAATCACATTTTGTATGAAATTTAGCTTAATTCTGAATATCTTTCTTTACATATCTCATAAGAAAACTGCGCTTGGGATCCCAGCCTACCGTAATAAAATGGTTGTTCAGAACTGCTATGAAAAGAAAGATACATGTTGAATCAGGGGAGAGAGGACAGACGGCCGCATCAAAACGCAACTGGACGAATCAAAACCTTTAAAAGAGAGGAATTCACGAAATTGTTTCCGACGAATAAATAATCGAGAGAATCACAATAAACCTGCTTCATGGAGAGATCCATGGCCTGCTTCAGGCGCTGGTTCCTCGCATCCAAAATCTCGCGGGGAAGATGCTCCACTGCG